>WBNM01009410.1:76536-171597 GCA_013399055.1 Ramphastos sulfuratus | reverse complement strand
CCCCCCACTAAATGCAATTTTTCCCCTCAAAGATTACTGGAAATTACTTTTGCAAGTCAGTATGAAGGCTTATCAGTCCAGTGGTGTTCAGATCCCATATTAACTGCCTCACATTACTGTGAACAAGAACTGCTGTAGAAACCAATGGACTAAGAATGTAAAGTACGTACTGCTGATAAATGTCCCTGTAGTAACTCTTTCCCATCATAGGTACGTGACTGACACTTCTGGAGCAGCTCTCCTATGAGGACAGGCTGAGAGAGTTGGGGATCTTCAGCCCGGAGAAGAGAAGGCTTCCAGGAGACCTTATAGTAGCCTTCTAGTATCTGAAGGGGGCCAACAGGAAGGCTGAGGAGGGACTGTTTACAAAGTCTTGTAATGACAAGGGGCAATGGGTTTAAACTGGTAGAGGGGAGATTTAGACTGGATGTTAGGAGCAAGTTCTTTCCAGTGAGGGTGGTGTGGCACTGGCACAGGCTGCCCAGGGAGGTTGTGGCTGCTCCCTCCCTGGAGGTGTTCAAGGCCAGGTTGGAGGAGGCCTTGAGTGAGCTGTGCTAGCGGGAGGTGTCCCTGCCTATGGCAGAGGGTTGGGACTAGATGATCCTTGAGGTTCCTTCCAACCTTACCATTCTATGATTCTCCCACAAACAATTCTGTCTTACTTTTAAAAGTATTATGTTGTAGAACTTAAACTTTCCTGATGCTTTGGAGCCATATCAGTTGTAGTGTTTGTGGCTGATGAGGACAGAGAGCAAACACTCCCCATTAAGGAAACGTGCAGAAAGATTGCTTTCACAGCATGCTCAGGGCATATTAAAAAAATTATGTTTCAGCACAAAAGGAAAAGAATTTAGCCTGTGCATGTCAGGCTGCTTTAAATATTTTATTTTGCCTGTCTTCAGAATCAGTGAATCCCAAAAGAAGCCATCCCTTGGGGCCCAGCCCTGCAAGGATATGGCAGTCTTCAATCTCATTGATTTTAGTGGACCTTGAAGGCACTTAATACTTCATAGGCTCAGTCCCATGCTGTAGGAAGGTTACCCTGTGGGTGCTCACCTATTACCAGGAGATCTCACACCCTTTGGTTTCACTGACAAAGGGAAGCTAGCCAAGATCAAAATAAAAACAAGGAAAGGAGAAGGCTTTTAATAAAGAGGAGGTCAGTCTCCCATGAGCTCTCCCATCTTATAAAGACCATACAAGGACTCTACCTACATTTCCCCAGAAGTGCTACAGTTCATGAAAACAGCATGAAATGTCTTTACACAAACTGCAAAATGAAAGTCTCCTGTCTACAGTACTGGAATGGATNAGCTTTTCATCACCCCAGACCCCCAGGTCCTTTTCCTCAGGGCTGCTCTCCAGCCATTCACCACCCAGCCTGGATTTGTGCTTGGGATTGTGCCCACCGAGATGCAGGACCTTATACTTGGAGATGAGATGTTACTCTTAGTCCCTTTTCCCTTAAGATGTGTGTACCAATTTAGTAAGTGTTAGAATATGTGACCTGAAAAAAAACCAAACACAAACACAAACTCAGACATGTCAAAAGAGCATCAGAACTCGAGACTGAAGGGCTTAAATGCTTCAGTTTGGCTTTCTTACAGGACTACAAGCTGGCTGTCTTGTATGCCTCAGCCTGTGTTTAAATCCCAACCAGTCACAGGTTTATTATTTCATGGGAGGCATACCTAGTCACTCAAGGTTTCTTTTCATCTTTATCACTCAACAAGTAGCTGCAGTTGAGCAGTTTCAGTGGTCTCTGCATGATGTGCTTCCTCCTCAGTGTTGCTGCCCTGCCCTCTCCTCATCACGCACAGGCTGCACGGATGCTAATGAATACATTTCAACAGAAGGAAACATCAGCCCCACTATCAAGATGAGGAAATGAGGCACATAACAGTGAAGGTCAAAAGTTTCCATTTAGTTTGGATGCCCAGTTAGTGACACTTCAGCATGGTTTCTCAGAGCTCACTGTTGCCTTTTTCAGGTGGTAAAAGGCAGTGTGTTTAAAGGGCTCCTGCCTCCCTGGCCCAGGGAGCTGGGCTTGGCTGCTTCCACCCTCTGTAAGGACATTGTCTCATGAGAGTGACCACATGCTGAAGGAGACAAGCTGCAGAAAAAAAGCCACAGCACCACTTTAAAAGCCCTGCTCTGTTGACCTGGCACAGTGTGTATGGCAGTGTCTGGTAGGGTCAGCCTTTGTGGCTGCTTCACCTGAGTTACGGGCACTCTGGCAGCTTTCATGCACAGGGACTACTTCTCTTTGGTGTGATCTGAGGAAAAAGAAGTTTCCAAGGAAATGGATATATTTCAGAGTAAAAGCACTCTTTATTACAACCCAATCCCTTTGAGTGCCCTGCCTTTTTCTTTTTTTCTTTTTTATCTCAGTATTCAGACTGGAGAAGAACTACTTGCTCTTGAACATTAATTATCACTCCAAACCTTTTATACTATTAATTTCTTATTATAACTCCATGTTTTGCATGAAATACTGTAAATACACTTTCAGATTAGCTTGCTGAATGGAAAAAAAAAATCTGTTCTTAAAAAGCTTCTCAAAATTTGTTTCCCTAAAGGACTAACAGCAGGGGCACATGGTTCCAGTGGAGTTACTCCAGTTCAGTTCACTTCCTAACATGTACTAGAACTCTTTTGTTAACCTTCCACAGAACATAGATGCATAAACCCATGTCTTTCCCCCACTGCACTGCTGCTGACCATTTGCTTATTTGAAAAAGAAGTCCCTAGAGAATTCTACCAGATTGAAAGAGGTGTTTTATGGCCATTTTCCCCACAGAGAAAGGATTATGTAGAGAATAGAGGCAGGACAGACTGAGTCCTCTCTATAAACCATATAGAGTCAACCTTTATGTGTCAGTTTCTGAGTAGTGCTCTATAAGTTGGTGGTCTAAGCCAGCTGCTTGTGGCTTGCCATCTGTGGTGAGGGTTTGGGTATTTTGCAAGTGTGGGCAAGTTACAGATTACTGTTGTGTCATCATGAAGAACAATCTCACCAACAGGCAGAAAGTAGGACGAGTGTCAGACCTTTAGAAATACCCCCAGGATGCTATAATGACAACACTGGGAAGAGGGCTCAGTTCTTCAGGGAGCTGTCCTTCTGTGTGGCCCCTGCAGCCAAGCTCAGAGGAAAACTGAGAGCTGCCAAATCTTCTGCTCCAGCTACAGAGTTATTAGAAGGGCAGTTGAAAGCAAAGCAAAGCAAAACCCAGGCTTCATATGTGTTATTGCTGGTGTGTATGTTGGATTCCCATAAAATTAAATCTAAAAAAAGAAATAATTTTAACCTGTGTGTTGGCACAGAAATTCACAAAAGCTAGAAGTATTATGCAGGCTCAAAAAGTAATTGATTAAATTCATGCAGGATGTTGAATGCAGTGTTTGGGATGCCCTTTCTTTTGGAGGAAGAATCATTCCTTTCATAGCACTGCTCCTTGACCCTCCTCTGTCCACAGCCTCTCAGGGATTTGTCCAGTGCCCAGTCAGAAACTGGAGGCTGGACAAACCATTAGTCTGGTCCATTTTTTTGCAGTTCCCATGGTCTTAAATTTGTTGAACCATTAGTCTGGTCCATTTTTACATTCCCATGGTCTTAAATTTATCTTCAGCAACAGTGCACAGCTATTGGTTTGATAGTGTTAGTTGCAGCCTGGACAAAAGCACGAATAAGCCACGTGGAGCAGGACATCATGTATGCAAAGTAAATCAGTGTGCAAAGGCAACAAAATCAAAGAGATGCTGCTGACTGACAATAGTTTGCCCTGAAATAAAAAGTAGGTCTGTCTGTGGGCACAAGGAACATACTTATTACCTTCCTTCCATCCTGCAGAGCTTTTCAGGTGACCGAGTACTGGTCTCGCTCAGGCGATTTACATGAGCGGAAGTGTGACAAACGGGGACAGTCCCTACCTTGAAGTAGCAGGCCACAGAAGGGAAGTTTAGCAAAAATAGGAACCATTAATAGTCATTCCACCTCGCTCTGTGAGGTTCACTGAGGTTTAATTAAAGCACTGATATGTTTTCGACTGACCTTATTTTCATACCTGATAATCAGTAAGCTCATTATCATTTTTTAAGCTTGGTTTTGAATCTAGCTAATTAGCACTCTGTGGGTCAGCATCTAAGTTAAATAAAGACAAGGAGGAAAATTCCAAGATCTGCATATTTTAGGTGCTCCCTGCAAAGGCAAGTGGTCATCAAGTAACACTGCCAGCAGAAGGCTGAGCTGGCGCTGATGGGCGGCGGTTTGTGGTGCTGGGTGAGCACCAACCGTGCAGTCGGGACAGGACCTGGCTGAGCCTTCTCCTTTGACAATCAGGGCATCAAAAATGACTCAAACATCAGCTTTATACACCTGAACCCTTTGAACCCCTGATCTGTACTGAGCAGGTCTAGAAAAAAGTGGAACACAGATTTCATAGCTGCAGTTAGCATGTGGGGAATGAATGAAAGGACAAGAAGAGCGCCAGTTTTCAGTACTGGCGTTTCCAGGAGGGAAACAAAACCTTCTTTGTGTTCAGCATTGTGCTCAGCTGCTCCTGGGACAAGACCCCAGCCCAGGCCTTGTACTCAGCATCCCTCCACCAGTTGACCTTCCTGGGCTTCTGCTCTAAGTTTCTCCAGAGTAACAGCTTACAAAGCTCTCAGTTTGCAGGAGAGGGCTAGAGGAGGTCGTGCTTCAATAAACACCAGCGGCTCTTACCACATGAGACACGGCAGTGGGCTGGGGAGAGCCAAACTGCTGCAGTTAGCTGGGATTTCAAACAAGAAAATTGCTAGGAGGAGAGGGGGATGAGCAGTACCTGGAAAGAGTCAGAAGGCACTACTGAAGCAGGAATCCTTTCTCTCTGAGGAGGGCAAAGGACACCACCCACATTGGCCAGGAAGTGAGGAATGGTGGTCTGGGCCGCACGTGATGCTGCTGCTGTTGTGGTCATATCCATCCTCATCATTCCTATGCAAAGCAAACTGCCTTGGTCTCCAGTGGTCAGGAATCAGCAATGGTTTAAGTGCTGGGGAGGAAACAAATAATTATAATCTTTAGCACCTGGCTTGCACTTTGCACATTGACAGCACTGCACAGCCATCAGCTAATGAACTGAACGAGGTGTTCAATTGCACCATGATTGTTAATGCTCAGTTAAAACCTACAAAACAGCACCAAGTGGTAGAGCTGCAATTTCAGCTGCCAGCTTCTAGATGCTTCCTTTCCAGACGTGGATGATGCTTAGCAATCCTTAAACTATTTTTCCTCTTCCTTCAGGTTTTCCTGATGTTTTTGTGTAATGGTCTGTTCTTAAACGAGCCTCTCCCTTTCTGGGAGCTTGTAAATCTTATGTTGTAAGACTCTGGGAACAGTCTGTGAGATATGCTAGGCAGGCTGTTGATTTTCTTAGGAGAAGCTCTGTTTTGCCAAACACATGACCAAAACCCCCCAACCTCCAAAAATGAAGCAAAACATCCAGTCTATAAGGTAATGCGTTAGCATTAAGCAAACTCTGTATCTACTGTAATTGCAACCCACCAAGTCTTGAGTTTCCTTATCCTTTAGAATTTGGCAAAGCCTTCAGCACCTCCTTTACACAGACACATCCTTATAACAGCCACATGATCAGCTGCAGGAGTAGTGGCTGAAGCATGTGATAAATTGCATTCGTTCTTCACCTTTAACTGCTTCTCCCATATGTTGGCCATCTCCTTTGCCCTGCATGCAGTGATCCATCGCCATGGGGCTACCTTTCCTGCCCTGCTTCTCCCCATAAGAGCTGCTTTGTGCTGTTCAACAAGACAGCCATAAATCTGCTTGTTCCTCTTCGTTGTGGCAAAATGACAGGAGCCCTCCACCCCCAAGGGCAGCAAGTTCCCACTGCTGAAGAGTCCTGCCCCACTAATTCCCTCTGTGCTGCGGCTGTGCCCAGCACCAAGCTTCTCTTTCACTCCATGCACAGGGCAGGCAGGACTGCTCTTGTCGTGACAGCTTTAGAAAGCACATGGGGTTGCAGGGATTTGCTCTTCAGCAGGAGGAATTTGGCAGGTCCTACAGCTGCCCAAATTCTGCCTACGTTGTCCCAGGGTGAAGGGGCAGGCTGTGTGTATGATTCACCATGAGTGTGCCGAGACGAATTACAGTAATGCACTTTCTCCAGATACTGGTGTTTAAAGAAACTCACACTTCTGTCTCTGCAAGCATCATTTTATTCCAATTGTATGACCTTAGATGATAAAACTATACAGAATTGTAGCTTGCTGTTATTTCCTTTCCCTAATCCAGTTTGCACTGAACTGACAACATTTTCCCCTCTCTTTTGCTCCTCTTGCAAAGCACACAGAGTACAAGGTCATCGCGGGGAAGCATACCATTGTCTATTGATGTGAAGAGGCTTTTTGATGCCTTAAGAAGCAAAATAAGATGGCTGATGCTATGAAGGTTAACAGGGGGCTTCACATCTGGGTGAATGAGAGCTCAGAAGAAGAGGCTGAATGCCTCCAGCCATGGCAGCGGCAGCGTTTTGCTGCTGCCGGCAGTGTGGGGACCGTTACCTGTCTGGTATCCAATGACCTTTATTCAGATCAGCCCTTGCATTGCACCATGCACGTGTCTGGTCTTTCTTTCTGGACACGGTGTGGAGTTTGTTAGATGTTGCTTCAGCAGTTATCCTTAAGGGATTGAACAAATTTTACAGTCACAGGAAGAGAAAGCAGTAGGACCTGCCAGGTTAAAGAAAGAAAAGAAGTCTTTCTAAACTTGAGCTACAAGATTTGATGGCAGATGTAACAAAGTGCAAGTGTCTTTTGCCTCACAGAGGTGGTAGCAATGTTTCTGTATACTTAATTTTGCAGACTCTGATGACATGCAGTGCTGCTGACATTTGGAGAAAGAGACAGGGATAAAAGACTCCAAGGGTCTAATCCTGGCCCTGCTAGGGAATTGCAGTGTGATTCTGGGCAAAGCATTTATCTTGCCTTTCGATGGGAGTTCCCCTTGTGCTACTGCAAAATGAATGAGCTGCCCAGGGAGATGGTGGAATCACCCACCCTGGATGTGTTTAAGGGTTGTTTGGATGTGGTGCTTGGGGATATGGCATAAGGTGAATATTGCAGAGCAGGGTTATAGGTTGGACTTGCTGATCCTGAGGGGCTTTGCCAACATGGATGTTTCTGTGTGATTCTGTGATTCTGTAAAATGGGTACCACAGGGCTTGCCTGCTGTCCAGTTGAGCTGGCAGGGATGATGAATTCATCCCCAGGCCATGTGACTGCCTGGCAGTTCCTGGTCCCCTTTGTGCTGCCCTTGGAACAAGTCCCTGGAGGCCCATCCCTGCAGGTGGTCAATACCTTCCCAAGGCGCTGCAGCCCTCCCATTTTCCTCCTTCCTAGGGTCCCTGCCAGCCCCAGGCATGCAGAGGAGTTAATTTTCTCCCGGAGATTAGGTTTGTTAGGTTTCCTTTCTGAACTAATGGTGCAACTTTCCACACTCACCTTGCAGCAGGCTGCCCACACCAAGTCAAACTGAGCAATGCTCTCACTCACTCATTGATCATCTAAAGCTGCAAGGTGCACAGTGCTTCACCCTACTGCTATGCATACTTGCCATAGATTATAAATATCACTCTGGAAAATCATTCAGTGATTAGTTGAAATTGCCTTCATATAATAATGGAAGCTATATATATTTATTTTTTTTCTCTCCTTTTGGCTGAGGGAATAAGCAAGAATACTTGCAAGGGCCTTTAGCAGAACAAAGCAAAGGAAGCAGCAGAGGAGTTGGTGCTTTTAATGAAATGTGTGTGTTTATGTGTAAAAATGCACCACAGATGCACATGTCAGGTAATAAACAAAGGGCTGAAAATCTGTCTGATCAGCAAGTCTATGACTAGTTACTAATTAGGTGTATCTCATTTAGGAAAACCTGCACAGCTGCCTGAGTTTTGTCTGGGAGGGATAGGATGGGACACAAGGAGAAGGAGGCAGCTCTGCTGGAGGAGCAGCCACAGCAATGAGATGAAGCAAGTTTCAGGCAGATCTCTCTCATCTTCAATTCCAGGCATGAAGGCCAGATCCAATAGCATCTATTCAAACAAACTCTGGGTTTTGACCTTTCCCTTATCCACCCTGAAGTTTCCTCACTGTCTACTAGTGCAGGCAGAAACCCTGCTCAAAGAGGGGTGCATAACTGGGGACCCATCTGGGCTCTCAAATGCAAATACTGTGGGGCCAAGGTCCAGGCCTCTCCACAGGCCAGGGCACCAACCTGTGTTTCACATGAAATCAGAGCAGTTGTAAGGAAAGCAACCTTACTCTTGGCAGTTGTGAAGCAAAAAAAGAGCAGTGGGGGTTTGAACCATGGTGTACAGTCCTAAGAAGAAAAAATAAAAAATGTGGTCTTCATAAATGAGACTTTCTTGGCTATGATCATTAAAACAAATGGAAGCAAAGAGATTAATAATGAAGTAACCCAAGCAAATCAGACTATGCAGCCTGTCTCCCATCCATTTCAATCTGAGGTTCATTTTGGCTCATGCATCTGAGTCTGAGTTTTCCTGATTGATGGATGATAGCTCACATCCAGGTATTATTTTTTTCCCCCTTGTTTTTACACTTAAAGCATTTTAGAAGGCATGGATTTAGAAACACTCATTGTCTGAGCCCAAAAATATGTAGGTAGTTTCTAAATTGATTTTTATATGCTATTTCCATTTCATTTCACTTGAGATGAAGTTATCTGTTCAGGTGTCTTGCAGCCAGTGACAAACAACAGTAAAATACCACAGAGAGAAAAAAAAAAAAAAAAAAAAAAAAAAAGAGAAGAAAAAAAGAAAAAAAGTGTTGATGACCATTTTATATCTAGACAGATAAAAATAAAGGCTTCCACTTTATCTTATACATGAAATCCATATCAAAATCTCAGACCGTGCTGTACGTTGTGGCAGTAACCTAGAGAAGCATCTTCCAATGTGCTCAGCAGATCAATAATCTTGGTCAGAACATGCTCTCATACCCTCCTATGCCCACTTAAGCACGTGCTGAAGTGCTTTGCTGTGCAGGATCAGCACACATCTTGCAGTCCTACACCCTGCTTCTCTAAAATCTAGAAGCCTTGAATGCCTGTCAGAGGTGAGATGAGTTTCCCACATGCTGGTGCTCTGCTCAGAGGGCTCTGATGGCAATGAGCTGTGTGGCACAGCCCAGCCTTGGGTCTGGAGACTGCTGGGAGACTGCCAGAGCTGAGAGACTGAGCTAGCTCTCAGCAGAGCCTCAAAGGCAGCCCTGATAAAGACGTAAGTGTGAATAAATTAAATAAATAAGGTCTCATTAAGTGCTACGTGGTCTGTATGGCCGAGCGAGGCTGGCGACTGCTGGGAGCTGATACGTGACCCCTTTGCTGCCATGAGCTCCTGCTGCCAGGGGAGGGAGGAGACAGCTGGCAGCAACCTCCCCAGCAATGGGGTCTGGATCAGAAACAACCCCATGCTTGGGCATCTTTTAGCCCCTAAGTGAAAGATGTTTGGTTTGGAGAGGGCTGCAGGACAGGGGTTGGGAGCAGGAAGAAGTTCTTGGAGATNCTTGCAATGACAGGACAAGGGGCAATGGGTTTAAACTGGCAGAGGGAAGATTTAGACTGGATGTTAGGAGGAAGTTCTTTGCAGTGAGGGTGGTGAGACACTGGCACAGGTTGCCCAGGGAGGTTGTGGCTGCTCCCTCCCTGGAGGTGTTTGAGGCCAGGTTGGAGAAGGCATTGAGTGACCTGTACTAGTGGGAGGTGTACCTGGGTTGGAACTAGATGATCCTTGAGGTCCCTTCCAACCCTACCATTCTATGATTCTATGACTTGTGCTTGCTGGCTGCCTTCCTGCAGGGTGAAAGAGTGATGCTAGGGCAGCTGGGATTGCCTCACAGTATTGATGGTTTCCAGAGCCTTGCACACAAGTCTTTCTATTTACTATTTAATTCTAAATAAACAAAATAAATAAATCATATCACTTACAGGCTATACTGGGAGAAGGCAGAGGGATGGATAATGCCACATTTTAACCTAATAGCTCTACAGTTTCATGTTATATTTACGCTGTTTGATGTTTAGCTGCATCAGTATCAGAATATTAAAAGCATTTTTTAAAAATCAATAATTAAACCTGGATTTCATTATTATTCAGAGCATATAAATTCACAGCCCACTTGTATTAAACACGATACAAATATCATCCCATATGTAATTGTGCTCCCACTAATTGCACATTCTGGCACATTCTGGGGTAATGATGCTTGAAGTTACCAAACAGTTCAAAGATCAAAGGTCATGCAGTCAAAGATTTTAAAATAAAGCTCCTGATTTGTGAATTTATGGTAATGTGCTAAATTTGACCTCTTCCCCTCGTATAAATAACTATATATAATTATATAATAATTAGCCTGTAGTCCCATAGCAATTACAGAGTTATTCCATGGCTATCTGAATCCTGATAAGGATGGTGGTACCTGGCATCTCCCCACCTTGCATCTCTACCTTTCCATCAGTTGCAGATGTGACAATATCCTGGGCTTTCTGAGTTCGTTCTGCCTTGCATTTCACCAAGGCTAAGCTTTTATCTCTGGTTGCTGGTTCTGTTTAATTGGTAGTTTGCAGATAATAGAAACTCAGAGGAATATTATTCATTCATCTTCAAAGAGCTGGAAGCCAAGAAGGTCTGGTGGGGCACCCAGGAAGCCTTGCAGAAGACTAAAATGGGAAGGCAGCACTTTTATCACCTTTCTCATTCAGAAAAGAGAGAGAGAGAGCAGGAGGCAGCCTGACCAGGAGCCAAATGGAGATGATTATGTGGTTATCCAGAGGGATTCTTTCTGTTACTTGAAAAATCAGAGCACAGATTTAGAGAGACAGGTTGATGTGCTCAGGAAGATCAATGAATATGAAAGGTCCATTGATGGCATATGCTTGGTTTTAGACCTAAGTGGCAGCTTCACAGGTAGTGACAGCGGAAGGGATGGAAAAAGGCAGCGGTCAGTGGAGCACCCTAGGGTCTGCACTGGCAAACAAAGCACCCTTCCCAGCAAGGAGAGGCAGCACCCAGGCCTTGAAGCACTGAAGCTGGATAAACTCTCAGCCATAGATATCAAGGAGTGGTGTTTTGAGAAAAGTACAGGGAACAGGCACACCAGAGAGAAGCTCTGGTGGTGAGCTCACCTCAGACGGTGAGGAAGTGGCTTAGCAATGCCCTCAGGGACATCTGCAAAATACAAACAAAAATCTTACCCACAGAATACTCACAGGTTCCCATGGGACCAAAGTTTTTTCAGGTGTAAATGCTTGCTCCTGCTTCTTCTACTAAACTGCTTTGCAAATGCTTGACATGAATAGTTTTAAGGTGCTCTCTTGTTCTCTGCAAGCCTTTGATTTATCCTGGTCTGCAATCGCTTCAGCACACTCCTCCAGCCCGTTGTTAACTGGCAAAAGCTGGTCCTGTTCTTCAGCAGAGAAAACTGTCCATCTGTTATGCATTGAGCTGCTGAAGATAGGACTAGAAATATTTTTGTTGGCACAGAGGAAGAGGCTTGGAGAGAAAGTGAGTTAGGGACAATAAAGATAGCCAGCAACTCTGGAGCACCAACCTCCAGATGCATCCAGGGTCATCATGGAAAGGATATCAATTATGTTAACAGATATCTGGAGCCAAGAACTAATTTTAAGGAGGACTGGAAGATATTCTTGCTAGTTCAGTGAACATTTTAAAGCAACTGAAGCAATTTCTAACATTATGGAGCTTTTTGTTTGCTTGTGTGATCTATTGTCTTATGCAGATGCATTGAGATTTCCAAGATTTGGAAAATTAAAGCCATTGATTCTTAACTTAGAGCAGTCAACAAAAACTGAAAAGTTAATTTCCTAGTGGTTAGTAGTGTATAGGAGCCTGTGTCTTTATTTTATGTCTTAATAAGCCCTGATGATGTGCAATGATAGAAGTAAGGTAGATATTCTAAGGCAGTGGTTTGCAAATAAATTTTGTCATGGTCACCAATGTGATTCCATAACATTAGCTGCAGGTTTAACTATGAATGGGTTGTTTTAGGAGTTCTTTAGGAGATCCAGTTTTGTGCAGCTTACATACATGAACAGATGCTTCAAAGCAAACTGAAGCAGATTCAGTAGAGAGCATCTGACCTGATCTCTGTTCTTCCCAAGATCTCAACAGCACCTCTTTTGCCTTGCTACAACTGCATTGAATTTCAGGTTCTTTTTGGCTTAAATATGGAGGATTCTTTGGAAAACTCCAAAAAGACACATTTTAGGTTTGCTAAGGGTGAGATGCACACTTGTATTGTCAAACTGAAAAGTGTATGTGTCTGGAGAGGAGATGACTGAGGGCTGGGTGTCCAGAAGGAAGGGACAGCCTCTTCTCACTTGTGCCCTGTGATAGGACAAGGGGAAACAGATGTAAACTACAGCACAGGAAGTTCCACCTCAACATGAGGAAGGATTTCTTACTGAAAGGGTCACAGAGCACTGGAACGGGCTCCTCAGGGAGGTTGTGGAGCCTCCTTCTCTGAAAACTTTCAAGACCTGTCTGGATGTGTTCCTGTGTGACCTGCACTAGATTATATGGTCTTGCTCCAGCAGGGTAATTGGACTTGGAGATCTCTAGAGATCCCTTCCAACCTGTCATCCTGAGATAAAAGGATATAGAATTCTATGCTAAATCAAATCTATAAACTAATCAGGCAAGCAAGAATCTAATAAATATGCTAGTGTGGAAAAAAAATGGAGACAAAGGATGAAGAAATTTGTTTCTTCTTTTTGTTTCTTGTTCAGAGTTATGGTCCAAGTGATTCAACAATAACTCAGATTTCAGATGATTCAAAATCACTGGTGGGAGAAACAAAAGCATTTTAGAACAACTCAGGTATTCGTGTCTATATATGTCTGTGTGTGAGAGAGAGATATGTACATTTAAGCATGTAACTTGTACGTGTGTGCACAGATATTGGTGAGAGTCTGCTAACCTCACGTTCAGCAGGAACGGCATCCATGTGAACAACTGCTCTGGAACTGAGAAAGTCTTTGAGTATTGTAAATTGCCAAAGGGTTTGAAACCAGGGGACTAATACAAAAATTAGGAAATTAAGAGTAATTGGGTTACTCAGACGGAACTATTGTATTTCGTTCAAAGTGCAGTAAACATATGGATTAATCAGCCAATAAGACTACTGAGGCAAAGCCTGTGGCTCATGCTCTGGAAAAAAAAAAATGATTTCTTTTAATTTTTTTGTAATTTCTACTTGTTCAAGGAGCTAAAACAAATATTTAGATGACTGACGGAGCAATTTGCTGGTAAGAGTTGTTTAAGTATAGTTCAATTGATCATCGTGGATGAGTTTTTCATTCCTTGTTTTAATTTCTTCTAGAGACAAATGGAGGTAGTTATTTTCTGGGGTGTTTTTTTGGCTTGGTTTTTTTTTTTTTTTTGGGTGGTTTTTTTAAAGTCTGCCTGATTCAGGTGCTCCATATGCAGTCTGCAGAGTGAAATAATAAACTGATGTAAAGTCTTATTTTAAATCCCAAGTCTTGCCCAGCTCTCCATGTGGCCTGGCAGTGCATGAGTTCTGGGGTAAGCATGGCCAGTGCCTTCAGTGGGCTCTGCAGGGCTTAATTTAAGTGCTGGTTTGTGCAATGGCATTTTTAGCTCAGGTTTTGGTGACTTAAGCTGCTCTAGTGCTTTACCCAACAGGTCACCATCTTGGTTTCAGATTCTGGGGGTTTTTGCAAACAGAGAATAAAGCAGACACAAGTTGATATATATATATAAATTCTTGATAGCTCCCAAGAACACTGGGGAAGCAGGCCAGAGGAGCGGTGGTGTAAGCCACAGCTTTACCCTTACACCTTGCTCTGTTGACCTGCAGAAGGAGTTGGTGAAATGCTGACGTAGGAGTGCAGGTCAGAGTGTGGCCATGCCTCGGCTGGTCGTGGTTACAGCCTGATGTGCTAGGGGGTGTTGGTGAGGAGAAGGTTGCCCTGGAAACTGCCTGCCATGACCCATGGGAAGGGATGACATGCTGCTCAGCTAAGCTGAGGTGCTCCCTGAGATGATCCTAGAGGCGAATGGACAGACGGGGTTTAGTGCAGAGTTGTGTAAATGAAGGTGGACAAATCCAGGATAACTGTGAAGGGGCCAAGGTGCTGTCGGGGTGCTGAAAAAGGGATAAGGAAGCTGCTCTCTGACTTATCTGCAGTGGTGTGGTCATGCATTCACAAGTGTGAAAGTGTTGGTGAGGAGGCAGCAGACTGACATTTGTTGTCTTTGCTGTGCAATGAAGTCACTTCAGAACAAGCCCCATTCGTTTGCCAACACCACCCTGAACCCACAAGCACAGAGGAGATGGCAGAAATTCAGCTCTCAGCACTGCCTGTATTTACAGAAAGAAATTTCACTTCTGCTACAGCTTCCTTGGGAATACATGGGAGGGGATAGCTCTTCAGCTGAGGATGCTGTCTCAGCCTTATATAAATACCTGTAGAACTGCTCAAGTAGTTCATTAGTAGCTTATGAGTTGGTGTGCTGGCATTCCTCCCTGGCTCTAATTGCAAAGATGTTGATTCCTACTGCATCCGACCGGAGCCGGCTAACAGATTCTCTGCTCTGTTGCCCCTTTAAATGAGGTGTTACTGTATTTGACTCAAGCTGAAAAGGATCCCATCCCATTTAGTAAAGGCTGACCTAGCTGGGGACAGATTTCCTTCCAAATCTCAAAGAAGTCCTCCTGAATATGAGATGTTAATTGTGGCTGGAATTAAGGATTAAGCAGTCATGGCTTCGGGTTACTATTGGGAACTGAAATCAGGATTACAAAGGAAACTGGGCCATGCCCTCACAATGCTATTACCCCAGTTCTTGAATCTAAAAAAAACCTTAGAAACTCATCCTCGGTGACCAATAAAAACTAAACTAAACTGTGCTTACTGAGGTCTGAGGGAAAGTCATAATAGTGCAGCCATAGTTTGGACACCTTTCAAAGCAGAAGGTAACATCAAGGATGAGAGAGTGAAATTCAGTCCTGATTTATACCCTCTGCAACCTTTGTTAGTGCCAGAGATCCAGAGCTGGCCATCCATCAGGTCACAACCTCATCTTCTGCCCAGGAGAGACGGACCCCATGCCAGTGGCCAGACACTTTTGCCTCAGCTCACTGTGAAGAGAGCACACACATTGCAAAAGCATTTCCCCGTGGGCAGAGAGTGGGATGAAATCCTCCTCTAAGTTGAGCCTCCAAGGTGGAATAACCATTAACCTCAATGGCTGCATCCCCTGTGGGCAGGTACAAGGCTGAAAGCCAGCTCTAGCCCCACCATAGCATCGACTAAAGGTCTCAACCTTAGGGTGATGCTCCCCATTCAAGTTCTTGCAGGGGGATGCTCAGATAGGCTAAATATTTATGATGGTGCAAAACCCTGTACCTGACCCCAGAATACAAAGCCAGGGAGATGAACAGGAAGAAAAAGAAATTCCGTGGTAGAAATTTATGACATGGTAGCACACACTTAATAACCAATTAAAGCCAAGATTTATTGGGAGCCAAATTACATTTGTATTATAAATAGAACTGGAATATACTGTTACAGAACAAAAGCAAAACATCTTAGCATTTAATATTGTAAAAGACAAAGTAATCTAATGGACCCTAAATGTTAATGGGTGTAAAGATTTACACTTTAATTGCATTTTTAAGTCATCTTATTTTACAGTGCTCTTTTTTTTTTTTTTTCCTGTGTACATAGAAATCAACAACGTGCTGCGACATTATACTTAGTAGTGGCAAGAGCAACTTAAGGAAACCTGTTATTGTAGGCAAGATCAGTTTATTACTTATAAATCCTCACAACCACTTTAATTGAAATGAGCAGTGGACTTTCACTGACCTTGGCTGTATGTATGTGAGACCTTCATAGCAAATTAAGCTGGTGAAAAGTGTGTGTGTGTGTGGGAAGCCAAGAAGGGAGGGAGTGGTAGCAAGACAATTTCTCTTTCTAAAGCCAACAAAGAAACTGTGTGAGATGTAAGGATTTGCTTTATGGGAGGGAAGAAAACCCACAACCTTAGCAAGTGATGGAGCACCAAAGTACATCCAATGAAATTATCAGACAACAATATTATATTTATGAAAGTGTTATTAGCTATAATCCAACTTTGGGATACTGTCTGCTGCAGGCAGTTTAGGACCTGCTTTAACAGCATATAGAAATGTCACAAACTTCCCAGAAACTGATTCCTGTGCTCGTAAAAATTTCCCTTCCAGTTTGTGTTACCGCTTCAAGATTCATAAGCTGAGCTACAGTTATAGATGAATCTAACTCATATCATATTTGAAAAAAAATAAATGTGCACTAAAAGTAATTAAAGCATGTTGGTTCATGAATAATACACCATTTTACTACTATTTGCAGAGTATAATGAGACAAGCTACTAAATTGACAATGAATGCTCTATTATGTGATTGCCAACTGTTTTATAAGATATTGAACAGATTCATTTATTCTATCATCATGTGCATTATCAAGCTATTGCTTTTTAATAAATTAATTTCTCCTGCGTCTCCAGAGCCTTACTTCGAAATCTGGCTGAAGGCATAAATGAAATTAATTCTGTGGTCTGAGTTTAACTACCAGTGCCGGGTGACTTGCACATACCGCGTCGCAGTTGGCAGCCGCCGCGGAGGGGGATTTCTGTCGGTGGTGGCCGCGGCAGCGGCGCGCTGGCCCCGGCGGAGGGGCTTAATTGTGACAGCGAAGGATGCCTTTTAATAGCCAGCTGACAGAAATAGTTGCCCCTGCAGGGTAGGGCTCCGTGACAGCTCTTGTTTATCAGGGGCTTTCCTTGCCAGTCATCCCCCCTTCCCCTGCCCTTTTACCCCCACCCACTAACACGCCGTAAATTGACCCTTTAATTGTTTAGCAGCCTAAACCTGGTGACACCATTCATTGACTGTAAAGCGGCACTTAATCCCTGGTTGGGTGATAGTGTCATTAGGAAAGTAATGTGATTGCGGGGAAGTATCTCCCATCTCAGATAGGGGCTGTGCTGGAGGAGAGGATTATCCGTGAGCCCTCGGCTGGGGCTGGAACAGCACGGAGCGTCCGTGCAGCCCCGGTGCTGCAGAGCTATTTTGCCTCCATGGTAAACAACTTCTAATTGCGGCTGTTGACAGGGCTCACCGTGTTATAACTAACCTTGCTGCAGTGTTATTATTTCTGAAGGGAGCCTTTCTCCATATTTTTAACAATAAGTCTGACAGGTGTCATATTAAAAACAGGGCTTAATTCTAATGCAACTATTCCCACCCGCCCTTCCCTTTTCATTTTTGTGCCTCTGTAATGCATGAATTTCTCCTGCTCATAAAGATTAAAGGAACAGCTTTGCTGGAAGGAAAAATACTTCTGGTTTGTTTGTAGTCCAGGTACATTCGAGATGATCTCAGTACCGGCTCCCTTTCTCCAGCCACGCCGGCTCAGTGCTGTGAGGGAAAGAGGGGGAGAGAAAGAAAGCCTTCCCTGGGATGAGAGGTAATTCAGGATCCACTGAAGCGAAATTTCAGGCTTCTTTTGAACTGTGACCCGCGGCCGCCGGCCGGGCGCTCCGTGGGCTGCGCAGCCTGTGATGCATTGCTGACTGCTGTCCACCAGAGACCCAGCCCAGGCCAGCAGTTCACTTACAAGTTTACACTGGATTTAAGTCAAAATGCTAAAACGCTGGTGTTCAATCACTGCTAACTGTGTGCTCGGCAGACAGCTCCCAGCAGACTCTGTGCTTGTAAAATCCAATACGCCACATAAAGTAAGGGTTTATGAAGGTGCAAGGGGTTTAGTNCTCCCGCCTTGCCTCCTGCTTGGTTTCTCATGCCACTGGTTTTCAGGTGCTGGGACAGCCTCAGCTGCATCCTACACATTCGCCAGGCATCGGCACAAAGCGCAGTGTGCTGCCTGTGGAAAGGCTCTACCCATTTCCATCGCCTTGCCCCATCTCCTCTGCCTTTTTTTCTCAGGCTGCCTGCAAAAAAGGCAAAGTCCAATTTAAGGCCATTAGTTCCATGGTGATGGGATGATCCGAGTTGGGAGCAGCGTGGCTCCCGCGCACTCATTTTTCCTCTCCTCCCTTTGCAAAAAGCTTACACATTTCACGCCCGCAACATCACGCCCGCTCCTCAATCCTCACTAAGAACATTACAGGGCTGCTCAAACTACCGCTGCTGAAGGCTAACACCAGCTCAAGGAAAAGGGTGCCTGCTTTGCCAGGAGGGATCGTGCAAATCCAACGTACAAAGCCCCTGATTTAGAGCGTGCTCACATATCCACGGGCGCTGCACCAGACCTGCCTAAGGTTTCTGTAGGAACAATGCACGCAGCGCAGCTTCAGGCTCAGAGTGTTGGCTAACGTTCAGGTTTTGTAACAGCTCTTTTAAAAGAGTCAAGCTAACCAGCCAAAATAGGCTCACCAGGCATTTGGTGGCTTGTGCTATACCCCCTTAAAAGAGATGATTTTGTGGGGCTTAAAAAAAAAAAAAAATTGAAAAAAAATTTTAAAAAATTAAATTATTTCTTCCTCTGTTTTCTCTTTTTTTGCATAAGCAACTGCCCAGCAAATTGATAAAAGCCCTTTTTAATTAGCTAGTGAAGTTGTATGGGTAATGTTCCGTATAAAAGGTCTATAAACCACAGCAGAATTAATAAAATGACTGCTTCTCATTTAATTCAGGTCCTCCAAAGGGATCTGTGTGTCTTGCTTTGGTCTGTTTGCAGTACTACTCTCCACCACCTAGCCACAAATTGATTAAAATCACATTCCTCTCTTAAAACTGGAGCCCAGTTGGGAAGAGATACCGGATAATAATTAAGGGCTGTGCACAGACACATGAACCCCCATAAAAAAAATACCAAAAGGAATCATTGTGCATCGCTTGGATTATATGCAAACACAGCTCATGTTGACAGCTACCTCTGGATGACTCCATCAGTACACACTTTATCTCCAGCTGTCCAAGTAATTTTCCCAAGATTTCGCCCCTCTTTTTCACTCCTCTCCACACAGATGGATTAGAGCAACAAACGGTTTACATGCTGCACATCATTAGCTATCCTCCCTCACTACCCAGCAGATAACAACTGGGCTCTATCATCAGGACATTCATAACACCTTGACACTTTTACAACTATGCTGTTCTCTGCCAGAGCAATCTTCTCTCTTAAAGCATGAAGCTAATTCATGAAACACCCGTTGGAAAGTACTCTGCAGACGCAACAGGGGTGGGGGAGAGAAGAAAAAGTACAGCCTAGAGAAGGCATCTAGTAAATAACAGAGTTAGAACTGGTAAAAAAAACAATCTGGAGAAAAGCAGCACATTCTTTCTCTCCAAGTTACCTATTTTCTCATTGCCTCAGTTCCACAGTGAAAGACACCAGCAAACATCCATGCATCTGCTATATTTACTTGATGAGCTTAGAGGTCTTTTTTGACCCAAACAATTCTGATTCTATTTCAATGCTTCCATTACTGTATCACACAGGCACCTTCAGTGCCTACCATCAGCATGGCTCTGTGACTGTGGGCTGAAGCAGGAGATGAGGGTGCCTGTTTGGGTGCTGTGCTCCTGGCTGTGGCTTCACTGCTTCCCAATGGGATGGGCTTCACTAAGGAACCTCTTTGCAAAGGAATCAGTTGAAGGCTTCAGTCGGTAGTGTGTTTACTGTTGGGTATTACTAACAGCTATTCTCTTTTTTTCCTGAACTGCCTCCAGTCTCAGGGCAGCTCAGCTCCCAAAGACTTGTTCATAAAACAACATATTCCCTGCAAAGGTTGGGATCCTGCTTCAGGACCATGCGTGCTCAGACATGGGCTTACATTTAGAACAAAACACAAGCCTGTATTGGCCACTGTGGAAGGAAAGAATACAACTCAGCAGCATTTTGCAAGCTTCTCAGCATGCCCCCTTGCCTCCCCAACCAGACATTTTACTGTATGGTACACGCTTGTTTAAAAAAGAAATACATAAGGAGAAAGAGTAATTACCGTAGCTTAAATTCAGCCTGATAAGAAGGGCTGCAGAGTCTGAGCAGCTGTTCCACTGCCATTCAGATTATGAAAATATAATCCTAGAGAACCTTGTCAAGAGAAATACAGAGCATGAAATGTATAGGCAATTTTTTTCCCCAGCCACATATAATGATCAATTCCAAAGCCACAAGTGATAGCAAAGGACAAAATAAGATCTGTCTAGACTTTCTCACTTACAAGATATTGATCATTCCAATGGTAAACTGGTTAGTATAAGTGTGTTTGGCTTGAAAGGTCATGAGCTTAACACCTGACAAGAAGTTATTCAACCTTGATATAAGTCAAGTTATTGCAGTGTTGCTGGAAAGACTTTCTCTAATAAAAATCCTTACTTGGCCTGAAATTTGTCTTACATGTGTCAAAAGAAAAAACAGGGAAGAAGAAGAAGAAAAAAAAAAAAAAAAAGCCTAGACTTGGTCTGTGTTTCCTACTGGTTCACCTCTATCTGGTTTTGCAAGTAGAGGTCCCAACAGTCAGTTACTTTCTGGGCAGACCACAGGCAACATCTGCTGCATGGACAGCAGTGGAAGCTGTCACTGATTGAAATGACACCTCCATTCCCCTCAGAGCTCTTCATTCCCAGCAAGGGAGTTTGCTCACTTACCTACATGGACTTGCCAATCCAGGGCACCCATATCAGGGCAAAAAGAGATCACCATTACAGCAGGATATGTTGACTCTTGGAAGGAATGAAGCAGAGGGCAAAGGCTCCAGCAACACCCTTCAGCATATGGGTGGGAAATGTTCTCTGGAAACACCTTCCAAGACCTCCCTTTCAGAAAGTACTTGAGCAGTGTGTCAGAGCCACAGCCCTTACCCAGCCTCCTCCTTTTTTTTTTATGGGGATAACTAGCAAGTGCTTATTAGGACCATTAGGAGCTTGATCTAAGTTTGCTGGCTCTTTCCCAGGAACTATAAATAGCCAATCTATTTTGCTTTATTCAGTTCTTTTTGTTTTGCTGATATGATACTAGTTAAGGTTAATGGGGTTTGCTTTAATATTAGACACAGGATCACTTAACTACCTTTAATGAACACTGGAGTCAATGCATTGTGGAGTAATTCACACAGACATTGCCTCAGGTAAATCAACCGGAAAAATGTAAGCCAGTCAAATAAATAAATCTGGCCGGCCGTAAATGTGCCAAATTTTACACCAAAATATATTTGAAAGCCAATGACTTAGGGACATCTAGGATATTAAAAAGGGGGGGACTTGGGTGGGGAGGTGTTGAAGTCTGGTTCTTTTCAATTGTTTTTTCCTTTTTTAATATCCCCTGCACATCCCTCCTGTTCTAGAACCAAACTGAGAGCGCAAGAAAAATGATTTTCACAAGTGTTTCTAATAGAAGCTTTGTGCCATTGCTTTATTTGGACTAAAAATGGTGGGAAAAAATAAAAAGCTTTTTTTTTATGCTGGCTATCTATCTCAACACAGGAGAGGGAGAGAATACATAGAAAGAAAGACAGTCAAGGAGAAAAAGGAAAGAGAGAATGAAAAATAAAAAGAGAGGAAGGAAAAAAAGTAAGAAAAAAAGAAAGAGAGAAGAAGTCATTTTACCTGAACTGGGGAAAACTGTAAAACTGTGACAGTGAAATGTTAGACAGGGTAATACACTACTATCAATAAATATTTATTAACCAGAAATAGGAACCAGAGGAACCCCAGCAACAAAATGAGGTTGGGGGGAGGGTGTGTTAGCACATTGCATCTCATGCAAAACTATGCTAGCATTAAAAATGCTTTCACCTTGTAACACTGAAATAGTAAGTTGTGTGTGGAGGATGAACACATCCTAGACACTCTTTGGAGGAAGGCAGACTATGCCTTTCAGTAGTGGATTCTCATAAAAGCATGCAGTGTTTCAGCAATAAAGAATGACAGGGTGTTCATTATTGCTTGTTAATGTTTGCCTAACTGGAGGAGCAGGCCTCAGCGTTCAGGGGAGTGCAGAGCTCCTCCCAGCAGTGCTTCATTCCTGCCTCTTCTGAAGCCAGCAATGCCAAGCTGTGATGCAAAGCTCTGCTTCTGTCGACTGTATTATTATGAGAGAAATTCTGTTTGGCTGCAGAAAGGAAAAATAATGCATCTGTGAAGGCTGTTGCATAGGTGGTAGAATTTAATCATATTTTTTTCTCCACAGATAGAGACAGTACAAGGGATTTGACTGCAACCATCACTTCGACTTGCAAACACTTTGCTCCATGCCACTAGTTTTCAGACACTACAGTATGCCAGCATCTAGTCCATGTAGCACAGACTGGACAAAACTAGGAAACATGAAAGAGGTTTTTTTTGGTGGTGTGGTTTTTTTGGCTTTTTTTTTTTTTTTTTGTTTTTTTCCCTCCCCCCCCCCCCCAAAAAAAAAAAAAAAAAGAAAAAAAACCAAACCAACCAACCAAACCTGAAAAGAGTTGTTTTTTTTCTGGAATAGTCTCTTTTATTTCTTCATTCTCCCAAGTGTTTCAGTGCAGGAGCAAGTTCATTAGGATGTGCTGGCTTTGGGGAAAGGGCTTGCTGCAGACAGTAGGAGGAGACACGTGGGCAAGATTGCTTATTTCCTGAAGGCTGTTGCTAGCCAGGTAGCACAGCAGGTAACAGTAGGTTCATATATTGTTTACTGCTGCCAGATTGTGGCATCTGGCAGGGAGTGGACAAGTAGGGAGCAGGTGAGGCTGCACTTGGACAGAAGCTTGAAGGATGGCAAGGGCTTTGGGAAAACCAACAAAACCAAGCTAGATAAACTCACCCTATGTCTGAGGGCAGTGACTGTCCACTCAGAAGAAATCTAATTTTGCAGATCAAGACTTTACTTACAGATATTTCAACCCTTATGTGCAGAGGAGGCTGAACGCAACCTACCTGAGAGGAGTGCATGCTAAACTACACTTAGATATACACTCAAGGAACCAGATGATGAAACCAAAGTGTAATATGTGACTGTAAGGTATGGTTGTTACACAGTGACATCAGAATTCCTCACCTAAGTGTGGTTGTCTGATGGGAAGATGCTCAGGAATGCTTCTTCCAGGTGACTGCATGCCCAGTCAACAACTAATCAAGTGCATTATGATTGCAGACGAGAAGCATCATGGAAAGCAGACTGTTAGCAATAAAAAATAATAAATAATAAGTGGGTCAAATAAGCTTCTCTTAACGATGTGTCCTATTTATTTGTTTATATTCTGTTTACAGAAATTGTGATGCCGGACGGGGGATGGCTTAGGACAACCTGCTGGCATGACGACAGCTACAAAGCACAAAATACAAAAGATGAACTCAGAAACGAGAGAAAAAACAACGTTTTCTTGGCATCAACAAGAAGCTCTTTATTTTTTCCTCGAGTTTTCTTTTCTAAAAAAAAAAAAACAAAAAAGGAACTAAGACATTTGCAGAAACGAGACAAACTTTCTCTTCAGGTGACAATGTTCGAGCAAGCATGTTGTTTTATTGAATTTACAGTAAAAGAAGAAAAAAGAGAGATTTGGAAGGAGATGCAGTATCAGGAGAACTGAAAAACTGTGAACTTTCAGAGGAAAAAAAAAAAACAAACAAACAACGACTCCTTAAAACTGTGAACTGAGAAATGGATGAAAATACCATTTAACCCCCTGATTACGCTCTGTGTGTTCTTAAGGAGACAAACATCATCTTTGCTAATTTGACATTATTTAGGGAATGGTTTACAACATATCTTTTATTATAATCTTTTAAGAAAAAAAAAAAAAGAAAAAAAAAGCAGAAATATTTCATTAGCTGTCACTTTATCATTTCTGTTCAGATGTCTTCTTGCACCTTCTTTTTTTCTAGACAGTGCAGACGTATTTGCAGCCAGCAGTCAAAAGCAGGAAAGATTTCTTTCCTTAATAATCTTTTTTTTTTTTTTTATTTGCCACACCCAATAAAATCCTTGTAGGGGAAAAAAAAAAAAGTCAACGCAGCTACCACCTCCCAGTCAATACCTAAAGCCTAACAGACAGTAATTATCAAAATAAAGAGGAAATCCCATACTGGGCTACGTACCTACCCATTAATCAAAACAGCAGAAAATATCTGCAGCATTGCTTTTCTAAAATAAGACAAAGGATGCCTCCTTGGGTTACACTTTGAACAGGCTATAATCAAAAGAAAAAGAACCAAGACTAAGTAAGCCCCAGGAAGCCGCATTGTCCCTTTAACCCACGGTATTCCCCAGTTCCCATTAGTACTTAACATTTTTCACTATGTTGTGACTGCTATTATTTCATTTAACACTGGTTAATCTGTATCTGAGGTATATGGAAACCCTCTAGATGATAAGATTGGACAGGTTCCAGTGTTGGCAGTTTTCGAGCATGCACACACTCGTGTGTTTTGATCCTTCCAGGAGCTCCCTGTTATTTGGACTGCCTGCCAATTCGTTCTTGGATCAGCCTCTCGCTCAGCTCCCAGAGGGCCGTGGCCGTGGCTTCGGCCTGTGCCTCCTGCGACGGCAGGCAGCGGCAGCAGTTGTTGAAGTACATCCCTCCCAGGCCCTCCAGCTCCGCAGCCGTGGCGCAGTAGACAGTTGTGGCAGCTCCTTGTTGCTGGAATTAAAAGAAAAAAAAAAAAAAAAAAAAAAAAAAAAAAAAAAAAAAAAAAAAAAAAAAAAAAAAAGAAAAAAAAATGACAAAAAAAAAAAAAAAAAGAGAGAGATTAAAACCCCGATATAAATATATATAGAAAGATATTTTAGCATTGTAATTTTGACTGCAGTCCTTTGAAGCTGTGTCTTAGGAAGGCACCAGTGAAAAGCCTTGCAGCTGGCAGGGTAACCTGCCTGGTGTCAGGGTTGACACCCTGCTGAAGGTGCTGCCTGCCTGCTGGATGGGCACTTAGTTACAAAACACCTAACGGAGGACCTTTTGGTTTTCTTTCTTTCTTTTCCTTTCCTCTTAGAGGAAAAGAAAAGGAAAAAAGAGGCCTCAACCACAGCCCCAGTCTCAGGCCCTTTGCCCCTTGTCAATAAAAACCTGGATCAGCTGCAGAGAGAGCCTGGCCTGATGCAGAGTGTTTGGAGCCAGAACAGTTGAGCCAGATTTAAAAGCAGCGCCTCAAAACTTCCTGGTTTCCTTTTGCAACACAGAAAGCACTTAGCCTGCACCATGGACACCCCAGCTCCCTAACCCTGCCCAGCAATGCAGACTGATGGATGTATTTTGTTTGGTTGGTTTTTTTAAACCTCTTGTACAAAATGAACCTGGGCACTCCAGTTAAGACCTATCATGTAAAGTGCAATTGGGATTGGTGCCAAACCTGCCCATATATATCTTTGAGCAACAGTTTGACTGTGGCAGTTGTCACTGTTGCCTTGCAAGAATGTTTATCTGCTGCAGGCACAGAGAGGTTCTGATTTTGTAGACACAAGTGGGCTTTCTTGTTCTGTAGCAACCATTTCTCTTGTCTTACAATGCTTTATGAAATGGAGAAGGTAGACTAGAGGCTTTCATGGATCAAGGTGTCTTTTCCCTTTTTCATTCTCTTTTTGCTTATTTCATTTTTTCTCTTATATCAAGAGAACTTATGTTCAAACAAGAAGAATGAGTTTCTCTGAATTTCTCTGACAGAAACCTGGAGACTGAAGCCACAGGGTTGGGACAAGCATCCTGGCACCAGTGATGAGCTACTCCCTGTCACAGATTAAAAGTGCAGTGCTAGAATATCTGTAAAGAGGGCAAGAACACCAACAGGGCTTCATAAACCATAATGAAATAACATAGAGATGAGAGTGCACAGGAACACACAACACAAGTTTAAAACCAATACAGTTTATCTGACATCTTATGATTATTTATGTACATCTTAGTCCTTTCTGTAGTAACTAATTATGAGCTGATAGGAATCAGAATAAAGAGGCTGCCAAGTGTGATTGAAAAAGCAAAGGAAGAGAAATTAGATGTTGCTACATTAGGATAATTTAATGGGAAAAGAGAATAGGCTTCAGTCTCTTGTGATTTTCCTCCAGCCTTTCTTTTCTGGCCTTTCATTGTCACAGCCAAGGAAACTCAGGTGCTGTTAAGGGGACAAGCTGCAGAAGATCTCTGCTTTGCATTCTCACCCTCAAAGGGCAGCAAGCAGTCTAAAAAGCTTCAATTCTCCTAAATTGAGGCATCTCAGTTTTGTAATGGCAAAGAAAGGCATAGCTGTTTGCAAGGCATAACTTCTTCTCAGAAGATGGGATTAAACTGATAATGATGACTCCACAGCATAGAAATGATCTCCTGTCACAAGGTAAAGCAAAATTGTCTGTACTGAGTATTTTTAAAAGGCATATATTTATCAACAGACCAAACTATTTTTAAAGTTAGTATAAAACATAGTAATCCTCTTATTAAACCAGTATCTTTTTTTAAAAAAGAGAAAGTATCTTTAAAAGGCAGTAGTGGAATTGGAAGAGAGTTCTACTAAAAATAATATTAATAGGGAACAATAAAATTCCTATGCTCATTTAAACTATCCTATAAAGCTCCACAGCACAGGTATGATTGCCATATTCAGCTGTTTAGAATGATTCAAGGCTCCTGAAGAGTATTATTAGGGTTTTTTTTTTTTGCAAGCAGTTCAGCTGGACTTTTATTAGAAAGGTAAAATTAACCTAAATTGCTCAATGCAGAGTCAGAGCCCTTAAGCTATTGCTGAAAAGCATCCATCCAGCCAAGCTAAATCCATCTAGCCCTAACAGAATTCAGCTAATTCAGAAAATGCAAGTTTATCAGAGCAGTTTAAAATCCAACCCAAACAATAATTTATCTTTTCCGATGAGTCAAATTTGATGACTTTTAAACAAAATTCTCATC
Source organism: Ramphastos sulfuratus (assembly GCA_013399055.1). NCBI lineage: Eukaryota > Metazoa > Chordata > Aves > Piciformes > Ramphastidae > Ramphastos > Ramphastos sulfuratus. Next base: position 144,664 of record WBNM01009410.1, on the reverse strand, counting down.
AGGCAGAAAAATGTCCCCTCGGTATAAAAGCAGTGCTTTATACCTCAAACATTGACACAACCTAGACTCCAAAAGAAGAGAATAGTTTTCCCTGTGTGAGCATAGGATATTTACTTTAAGTGATAAAAGATTATGTGGCTGGAAGCCCAAAGCACTTTATCTTGTGATGCCTCCAGTGCTTCCCTGAGAAGTGGATATAAGCAATGTGCCATTTGCTTTTTTGGCTGTGTATATCTGTACTTCTTTCTAAATGTTTCAATCGTGTTAGCTGCTTTGGAAGAAGAAAGTTCAATGGCTCTGTCATTGAAAGAGAAGCACCTTTCTTATTACTTAAGAGAAATGCAGTCATATTTATCCCTTCATTGACAGAGGGTAAAGATTTAATATCTCAGAATAATGGACAAACGTGAACTCGTCAAGCCTAGGAGCTTCCTTCAGATGACAAATCTACAAAACAAGGTAAATCCCAGATTCTCAAAGCCATTTAGGCATCTAATTTCCTTTGGTGAATGCGAGTTAGCTGCATTCAGACATTTGAGGATCTGTCTAAGTGACTTGCCCAAGGACAGAGGGGAATGAGCGTCACAGAATCACAGGAATCAAATCACACTTGGGTTGGGAAGGCTGTCAGGAGGTCTCTAGCCCAGCCTCTTGCCCAGTGTGGGATGCCTAGACACCTCCTATATGCCACGCTGAATGGGAAGGTCCTTAAGGGGCAGGGAAGGTCCTCCTTTGCATCTACAACAGCTAGCACAAAGCTCCAGAGCTGCAGCTCACTGCAAAATGCCTGCACTGCCAGCCATGCCTAGCCAGGCTGAGAAACAGCTTGTTTATCCCTTCTGAACACAGTCCTCTGAATGACATCTTTATATGTTGGGCCTTATGACAGTCTAATAACAAGTTTTAATTTTTTTGCTCATCAGCTTTCCTGTTCACATATCATCAGCATATGACAGCAGAGGATGTTAGGGAATCTAATTAGTAAACAATTCCATACTGCTGATACAAGATGAAACATTCTTAAACCGATAAAAAGAGCACTTTAATCACTGTTGAATGACTTTCAATGCCAAGCGGTTTGTGCCATGTCAGAACATAATTTGAAGAAGATTAGAGTACTGTATAAAAGAATTAATGTTAACAACTTCGTTAAAAAATGTCTTAAACAATGAGCCTGTCAGTTGTCACCGACTCTCCCTGATCTATTGTGATTAACACCCCTCCCTCCCAACAATTCCAGCCGATAAACAATGCTAAAAAGCGCCGGGCAACCTAAACAGTTTTTTTCCCTAGGTCCGACAGTCGTACCGGGTGCTAATCACCAGAGCTGGGGGTCAGCCTTCTTCAACCTGCAACAAAGGCAGCGGCTTGCCACCGTGAATACAGGGGATAAAGAATTTGTGAGAAGCCCAACCGAATCTTTAATCATGCCTCAATGCCATTTCCGATCCGGGCAAACACTGGAAAGCTGCTAGGCAAGCACCAGGCTATCAATCTTCCCCGCGTACGTAAAATTACCCGGGAATCGGGGTTTGGATTAAGTTGAAGAGTGTCTCGGTAATAAGGGTTCATCATTCTCTTCTGCAAATCGTTTGTCAGTTTTGTAATACAATCTCCCACTGCAGCAGGGTGGGATTTAGCCAGCAGTTGCTGTTTATTTATAGTTGAGGCTCAAAGATCTAAATTATCCATCCTTCCAAAATCCTTTGTGGAGATGAAAATACTAAGTAGCTACTAGTTCCTAGCATTTATTTCATAACTGCTGGCTGTCAATTGGCAGCTGATGGCACTGAATGCAAATGAGTATTGAATACCTTAACAGTAAAAGAAAAGGGGTTCTTGAGATACGGCGTACGGTAAAACCCTCATTAATATATGTAATGCATCTGTTAGCATTCTAAGATACCATTTATGTTCCTGATAAGAAAACATATTACACAGTTAATGTTTAGTTTTCACATTTGTCTACTTTCAAGTGCATGTTTATTTTCTAAAATTAGATTCCCATTCCGAAGCAAGTTTGCATACCGAGCATATAAATAATAGAAACAAAGCCATAACTTATCTGTATATTTATCAACTACGAATGAATGAGATCCACTCTAAGCTCACAGAGTTTAGAGCGCACAGAGAGCACATTTCCTGCCTGTGAGATGGGATCAGCTTCTTTGAAAGGGAGGGGTTTCTTTTCTTATGAAAAATTAAGGCTAAAGGCCAGTTATCTTGGTAGCTTGGGGTTAAGTTTAGCATGCTGCATGCTAAAAGATGGCCATTGGGAAGAGGTGAGTGCAAAATGACACGAGAGGCAAGTGTTTGTGACAAGGGCCAGATTCAAAGCAAGCAGCTGAAGTGAAATAAAAAAGCAAGTGCTTCCTTAAAACTCCTCAGGCTGTTCCTGTTATTCATCTCAGGACTATTAGACAAAGCAAACACATCCCTAACGCAGAAATACCAGATCCACACAGCAGCACCCTCAGCGTACAGTTTATAGTGGAATAACACACAGCAGCGTGAAGATGAGAGGTAGTATGAACACATTCCAGACCATGAGACCAGTGAGGTCTCCCCTACTTTCATTGTGCTCCTGAAAAACACCCTGAAGTGTTCGAATCCATTCTGCTAGACAGGAGAAAGTTCTCCACCAGCTAACTTCAGCAATGGTCATTTCCTGATTTGACGCAAAATGCAAACTCTCCTTGGAATAACAAACAAAATTAAACGGAGCCTGTTTCCACCATGATCAGTTCCAAATTGTCCATACCAAATCCTAAAGTTACAGCTGCACTTTTATATTCCTCAAGCCTCAGCTTCACTTGGTGTAAATCAGCACAGGTCTGTTGCCTTCCTTCTCAAGGCTTCACAGATTGCTGAGGATCTGGTCTGTTGCTTGCTGCAATCCTGATGTTGATATTCAGGGTGAGTGGCTGCTGGGATGTGCTGCCTGGTGCAGGGACATGGTGCCCATCCAGCTGGCCAAACTGGGCACAGGCTGCTTGCAGTGGGCTAGGCAGACACTGCTCCAGACTGTGGCTCAGCAGCCAAGCCTTGGCTTACCTCCTGGAAGAAAACTGGCCCCAGAATGGATTTGTTTCCTTCTGGAACTGCTAGCTGCCCCCAGTTGGGACTGTGGTACAGAATTTTCTCAAAACAGATTTCCTCCTTTCTGTTAAAATGTTTCCACAGACGAGGTGCATCTGTGCACAGTTTTTCCATCAAGCACAAATGTTTGTGAACACTGCAGAATGCAGATGAACCTCTTCTGCAAAACGCTAGCAAGTCTAGACTCCTCATGTCCTCATTCAACCTTCAGGATTCCCCAGTATCTGAAGTGCTTTAAGGAGCAGTTTTAAGTGCTGTTTGGTGGTATCAGCCATGGATGAGGCCTGTCATAGCTGAGTCATAGTTCTCAACGCTGGGCGCTACTTTGCTTTGCTTCCTACTGGGGGAACGCAGAGCTGTGAGGGGTAGTAACTTTTTTGTACAAGGCAGTGAACAAGCTTCAGTCTGGCATGTGAGGGGACAGAACTGTTCCATTCCTGCTGCAGCACCCTTACTTAAAGCAATCCCAGATGCACTGTTCTTGTGAGTAACTTTCAGAGTATATAAGTATACTTTCAGAGTATATATAAGTGTAAGTCTCCTGTAAGAAAATAGGATTCCCTGATTTCTTTTTCAGCAAAGAAATATGAAATTGAGACCTCCCTTTGCTATTTCGGGTGAGTATCACAATCTGAAATCATATCTGCAGCTAAAAAAATAAAACTTTGGAGCTGCCAAATATGATCTAAGAAACAAATTGGCCTCAGCTGACTTCAGGTCCCATCCCCACCCAAGCGCCAGCAGGAAAACGTGACCTGAACTCACTCTGTAATTACAGTCCTTTCAAAGGTCTCACTGAACCACATCTAAACCAGAGATTCTCAACCACCTCCCCTTCCCCCATCACCACATTTAAACCAGCAAAGCATCTCTTAGAAGATAATACAACGGATAAATCAAAATCTATAAGGTTTGGGGTTTGTTTTTTTTTTTCCTTCTGATGTATTCCTTTCTCAATTAATTCCCAACTACAAAGACTCAAAACTCCATCAGCTTCTCTACTTGCAAAGCATAGTTGGTTTCAAGCTGTAAGTTCTCTTAGTGTCATTAAGACCCTTACACATTTACAGTATTCTTTACATACATTATAGAAGATAAGTGTGCTATATTCCTTGAGTAAGAAAACCGCAGCAGTTCATAAAAGAGGATTTGTTTTCCACTGCTGAGGCATTAAGACCCAGTGGTTATTTCAACTACTCGGTCTATGCAGCTATATTTAACTTCCATTCTGAGTTTTAATTTTGCCAAAGAAAAGGAGTCCATTGTAATAAATGTATTTTGACAATGCACCATGTCGTTTGTGTTATGCAACGCCCCATATGTTCTCAATTACGGCAATGATAGTGCTCGATAACTTCCAACCTCCAACAACCAGTGTCAAACAGATTGTCTGCAATCGTTCCACAGGAGGGAAAAAAAAATACAATACAGGACGTCAAGTCAGGAGAACTGGGTTGGGTTTTTTGTTTTTTGGTGTTTTTTTTTCCTCTTTTCAACTTTTACTTCCCTAGTGAACTTGGACAAGTCACTTTGACTCCATGCCCCTCACTTTTCCCAGCTGTAAAACAGGGACAGTGCTGTGCTTTACCCACCTCACAGGGGTGTTGTGAGGACTGGTTCAGATTTGTGCAGTGCTTTCACACTTATTGTTGAAAAGCACCATGTAAGTACAAAGTGTTATATTATAAACCATTGTTAAATTGTGTAGAAGATGTAGAACAAGGTTGGCAAAATAGCTGACAAAAAAAAAAAGTAATTACCTTTTAAATTCATGCATATTTTTCTCTATTGTATAAACTTAATGCTTTAACCTGTGAAGCTGTCTGCTACACCAGGCCCTGTTCCAGTCTCTTCCCTCTCACTCTGTTTCTGTTTGCTCAGCTCAAAGGGAATTTGGTAAAATCCTTACTAGCCAAAACACCATTGTAGTCTTAAAAAATGGATGCTTTAGAGGGAAGCAGCTCCTGGAAGGGTGACCCATGGGTTCATCCCTCTTACCCTCTGGATATGTTCAAAATAGCCATCAAGGCACACCAAGGGTGGAATTCAGCTGCCCAACGTATCTCAAGATATCTGAGCTGGCTTAGACTTTCCCAGCTGCTTTATGGCTGCCTATCGAAGGGCACACATTTCCCATAGGCCTGGTACTGTATTTGCCAGCCCCTCACAGACATCTCACATAAAACCATACCATGTCTAAGGCAGCACGAGATGCCTATGTCCATGTAGCCTGAAATGCTCTTGTCGCAGCACCTGGAAGGGAGCTGTTCCCACAGGCAGCATCATATTTCTTCCTTTTCCTAGTATCTTAGTAAAGTCCACAATCAGCTTCTGAAAAGTGTTTCAAGCCTGACACAGAACCATCTTAAGCTTCAAAAACTTTAATGAAGCATGTGGCTTTACCTTGCCCAACCAGCATTTCAGCAGCAGGAGCAGCAGCACGCCCCAGGCTGCTCACCCTGGACTTTTTACCACATCACATTTCCACGCAGATCACTCCTGCATTTTCCTCTCCTGCCCACTGAACTCCCATTCACACCCGATTTAAGCTTTTCAGACATCACTGCTCCACTGAAGTGGCAGTTTTGAACACTGCATGCAAATTGCTACGATCCATTATTGCTTCTCTTCTCTTCTCCCGGGCTAGTAGGGAGTGGTGGTGTGATACTGCACACTCCTGCTCATATCTGGATTTAGGAAAAAAATCCCTGAGGAAAATTGTTGTTCTTTATTTCAGAGTGTAACAGGGTAAGGGTGTGATCAGGCTGATCGTATTATGTTACTGCACATGGCTTGCCCTCTGCCCTATGTGCCAACACTGGCCAGAAGAGTGAGAAGCAAAGAGCATGTAAGCGACGCTCCCTGGGCATCACAGCAGCACTATTAAGAACTGACCGCACCTCAAAACCTCCACCACTGAGATTTTGAGATGTACACTTATATAAACACGAGTCCTGTCGCAACTTGTCAGCCACTGCAAAAAGTGGAAGTCCTCGGGAGGACATTGGAAATCCTCTTGAAACACATAACCTGCCAGCTGAGGGTGGATTCTTCCGGGCAAAGGTAATCTGCAGAGTTGAGCAAACAGGTTGTTGACAATAAAGGTATCGAGCCAAAAACAAAGACAGATTAGATATGCTGCTGCAACTAAATCATCAGAATAGGGCTGGCTGGTGTTTGGGTGTATGTAGAAAGGAATTTGTTGCAATCACGTCTGTTATTAACTGACTCTGACTTGAGATGTTTTATGGTTTTGCTGTACCTAACTTTAATTATATATATACTTTATATAAATGTATGTATACATATAGCACTGTATATGCTGTATATATTTATATAGCTTTTTAATACTATTACCAGTCACAATTTAGACTTTTTTCATATGCAGTATTGCAACGAATGTCATCACCATACTGACGTTTGGCTTCCTCCCATGGCGCAGATAATTTTGTAAACTTACTTTCAATTTAGATATAAGAGGAGGGGAAAAACCCCACACAACAAAATGCTTTTTAGGCAAGTGACCTTTTGGGACAAATATTTAACAAGCTGGTTTGTTTAGGTTTTCAAGACAAAGACTGTTTTTCATCTGTTGCTACATGCACACATACGCACATACACACACACACACATTCATTTCAGTAACACAATGCATTGAATAAACACAGGGTGTTATGATGGGGACATATCATGGTAAGAAATTAACTACTAACTCTGTCTTCCAGAAACTAATTAAGGGAATGTATTTTGCAATAATACGGATCTAGCAAACAGGCCTCTAAAGTCTAGGCTTAGAGCTGTAAGCCAGGCAACTCCTGTATTATGTAGGTGTGATTTTCATAGCTAGCCTGCTGTAAAGTGTGCTCTGTTAGTGCATCTTTCAGGCTCAAAGACACTGGCCTTGTTAATATTTCATTTAGTACATACTGTAGAGTCTCATTTATATTACTTCTATAATTAATGGTGATAGCTTAGGCACTGCCTTTACAAGGAGAGATCCCTGTATGTTGGTCGATGGATAATGAGAAACAATAGATATTTCATTCACCAGCAGCTTGTTGCTAGTTAGTAGGAAATTATCGTGTGTACTGTTGCTTTAATTGCCAGGGTAAATAACGCTGCCGCTGTGTTAGTGAACATTTTGAAGCACTTGATGCAAATAGACTAGAAACAAAACACAAAAAGAAAAAAAAAATTACCTTTATTATGCTCTACCTTAGCATAGGGAGTTTAAAAGGTATGTCTTAAAACATTTGCGTTCTCTCATGCAGATATATCTTAATATGCATGTGCTGCCTATTCAACTACTGTATTTTAGGAAATACAATTATGCTGCCTTTCTCTTCTCCTATGTAGACTGTAAATAACTGTAGATCATTCTCCTGTTTTCCTGTGTAAATACATGTAAATACTAACGAGCTATGCATGCTGATATTCTAGGCAATTTCAGGTACTTTTATAATCTGAAGGCATGTACTTGAACTGGTTTGTTAAAAAAAACAAAAAACACAACTCTCTCAAATCCTTTAAAGCTCATTAGAAATTAAAGATTTCTTACTAGACTGGTTCCTCCAATCTCAGTTGCTTTTCTCTTTATTTTTTATTTCCTTGTTTTGCCAATGTTGTTTCCCAAGACCTGGCACCAAGGATGCAGTCTCCAAAGCTCTTTCCTCCAAGCCATGATGTCCTATCTCAGGATCTGATTCAATCAGCCCAGGATGTGCACCATTTAGACTCAACATCAACCCCATTTGCAAACCTCAACAGAGACTTGGAGGGGGAGGAAAGTCTATCCCCTTCACTCTGACCTCTCCTTCTTAGTGATGTTTTCTAGTTCATTTTCTCAGCCTATAATCCATCAAGGGAGGATCTAACACCACTAGTGCCAGGACTGGCTCTGGGGGCAGAAGCTGTCACAGTCAAGAGCAGTGCCCATGTCTTTGGCTGTGTCTTTGCTTGCTGGCTGTGCTGCAGTCTGGCTGCTCACTGAGACATGCTCCTCTGTTTGAACATACTCTTTATGTTGTTGGGTTGGGGGTTTTTGTCGGTTTTTGGTGGTTTTTTTTTTCCCTAGCATGCTTATGACTTTGACAGACTGTGAAAATAATTTGATAAATAGCTTGATAAATTTCCCCATCTCTTCCCTTCAGTGCTGTAACACTGTTTGTGGGAGCCTTTCAATTGAAGGAGTGTGAACAAAAATGAAATTACCTAAGCTTATAAATCAAGTCACTTCCTGCATACAAATTTGGAGGCAAGGTTTCAATTTAAGTTCTCTTCTTTCTCTTCTTTCTTTCTATTTGTTTTCTTCATGTAATAAATGAAGATTCCTATGAAGAAAACGGTAAGAAGGGAAAAAAGAGGTGCACTTATCCCCCATTATGGCAAGGGGAAATAAAAATCCCTTCCCCTTCTGCATTATATATGGAAACTAAATGCAATGACAACTTTTTAATTGAAAGAAAACAGCTTTCATGTCTGAAGATGCTTTTTCCAGAGTAGATGTAATAAGAATAAACACATTAATTGACAGGATCTTCCTGACTTTTTAAGTTCCCCAAACTTAGCTTGGTGTCTGGGGAAGATCTTTTTCCAGTCCTTGAAGACTCTTTTAAGATGAATGTTTAAAAAGCTGAGCTGACATGGGCATTATGTTCAAGTGCAAGCTGTACTATTCTTTAATAGAGGGCGTAGAAATGGTTCATAGGATTATTATCTTTCTACAGACAAAACCCATTACCTTCACACTAGGAGGGAAAAGCTAGTTTTTAACTTATATAAAACGGAATCAATTATCAATATCTTTGCATGGTTTCCCAGCTCTGCTGGAAAGAAGTCACAGAGCTAAACACACAGAGCCATTTGGCAAAAAGGGCTCTTTCCTATGCCGGTCTTCTTCTTACACCTTTCATTTAATAAAATCACATCTGCAGAAGCAAAAATAAGTAGCAATGATTTGTATGCAGGGATTCCACCCTGAATGTCACAGGAGGAGACAGGAATAGCATTTGCAGACTGATCACCTGGCTACTGCTACTTTAGACTTCTTCCCAGTAAAATGTGAGCAAGCGAATGTAAAGAAGCCATCAGTGCAAAGTCCAGCACAGCGGCAAGCAGCAGCACAGGTCAGAGCGTCCATGCAGCGTGTTGTCTTTGGTGTGGAAGAAAAGTGCTCCTTTAGCAACCCCTGCCATATAATCCTTACCATTCAGCCTCTGAATAATCCTTTTGTTGGCTTTACCAGTGACTTTTCACCGATGCTTATGTGTCCAGTGAGAAGAGGAAAGCCACAAGGTTAGTGGTGGCTTTTCATGGTGGCAAAGTCCACACACCTCCAGCGCTTCTTAAACTACTACTGATAAACGACTAACATCTTTCAGTAGACAACATCTAACCTACTCCAACTCTGTGTCCCACAGCTGAGAGATCAGCAAAAAGAATCACAGAATCCTCCAGGTTGGACAAGATCCTCAGGATCACCATGTCCGACCCATAACCCTGCTCTACAAGATTCACCTTAAATACCACATCCAAATGACCCTTAAACACTTCCAGGGTTGGTGACTCAACCACCTTCCTGGGCAGCTCTTTCCAGTGCCTGACCACTCTCTCCTTGAAAAACTTTTTCCTAATGTCCAATCTAAACCTACCCGGTCTCAGCTTGAGGCCATTCACCCTTGTTCTGTCTCCAACTACCTGTCAGAAGAGACCAGCACCAGCCTCTCCACAATGTCCCTTCACATTACCCATCCTTAAAAAGCTGTGTCCCCAGCACTCACAGACTCAGATGCACATATAGGTGCAGTATGTGCAATGTATATAAAGCATAATACCCTGCAAGCTGGTAATGGCATTTGGGAAGGAAATGGTCATTATTAAACTCTTATCTGTTTATCCCATTCATGAGATCTGCTTCCACAAAGCACATAATGATAAATGGCACATTTGCAAATTATCTTCTGAGTGCTGATGAGAAATCAGCAACCTGCGAGTTACCGTGACTTTGAGCGAGTACACTCCACTGCGAGCCCCGCTCGCCCAGACGCCTGCCAAATGAGTGCATTAGTATATTAGGAATCTAATAAATTGACTAACAAGCATTTGATGAAAAATAGCTGTACCATCCGTTACAGTTATCATCACAGCCAACAAGGCTACTGGGGTTGGGATTTTGAAGGCACCAGCTGCTGATAAAAGAGACGTTGCCGTGCTGTGCCACACTCTCCACAGCATCTCCCTCACTGACTGTGCATCCTAACAAACTCTCAGTGAGACACAGGACCTTCTTTACTTAAGCTTCCCTCTGCTGCTTCGTGACACGAGGATTTAAACCATTGCACTCTTAGTCTTGTCTTTTCCTTTTGCACTGCAGAGCACAGGGTGCTGAGATGGTGCAGAAAGCTGTCCTGACAATCCAGCACCTGAGTTTCTCTGCTTGGGAAAGAGCTGAAAGAAACAGTTTCTGTTACATGGTTCAGGGTCAAACATCTGAGACTGTGTTCATGTTCACAATCTATAAACTTTAAGCTGGTTAATTATGATTGCAAACTTGAGGCTAAAGGACTGAGGTGGCTTTGGCTATATCCACACTCAGCAGGTAGGCACTGCATTATTTAATGTCATGCAATCAAATTAGTTTCAGGAGTGGCTCAGGGACCTACTTCTAACTCAGGATCCTAGTAGAAAAAATAAAAGGCAGGAAATAAATCTTCATACAGCACTTCACCTACTTTACAAGATATTTAAGAAACCCAGTTCCTACTAAGAGTAACACTGGTGATCCTCCTTCATGTAAACATCCTCTATGTCTGGGAAGGAGCGAGTAATCAACATGTTCGAACCCATGGGACATGAAATCCTGAAGCAGGATAATTAAATCCCAGGGTTAACAGTGTCCAGAGCCCTGTGAAGAGGTTTGGCCACTCTCCCCAGCAAGCCCCACACAGCCCACCCGATGCACTGTGGGTGCTGCCACTCCTCCCACCACTGCTGGGGAGAGAATGGCACATGGCAGATAGCAGCTAGGCTCTGTCCTGGCAAAGCTTGTGTGAGTAAATTATGTCTTTTCAGGCTAATTAATTCTAGTAAGTGCAATAGACCCTTACACTCAAGTTTCAGAAGTCTTCCCTGTGCCACTTAATTTGTATAAAGTAGAGAGGAACCCAGTTCATTACCGGTGCCCACTTCTCGTCTGCCAGCAGATCCCAGTGACCACGCGTAAGAAAAGCTCTTTCTGTACCTTCCCAAACTGCAGTTCTGCTTTTACCTGAGACATCTGCAAGATCCCCCAACTCTGTCAACAGTCGCTCTCCAGTTTTGTTTAGCTTATCATCAACAGACTCTGCTTTTGTGAGTGGACAAGTCATTTGAGTGTGCACCACAGTTATAATGGCCTGACTGACAGCTCAGCCAGATAAACACGAGAGAATAACAGACGTAGGAACAATCTGGGTATTCATTTTGTCCGTTCAACCGGGTTGAAAGGATTTGCTAGCCAAGGGCACAACACTTCAGGCTAATTTGCTCAGCCAAAGCACTGCCGGAGTGTAAGGCTGCAAGCAGATGACTGATGTTGGGGAGATCAGCGTCCCTACATGAGGTACTTATTATTCACCTCTGCCTCACGGGAAATGAAAGCACTAGTTATTCAAAGCATCCATTTGAAAGAGGAAAACATATAGAAATGAACTTTGTTACAAAACTTGAACCCTTCTCACTGCTTCCCTGCTTCTGCATTAATTCCAGCTTCTTGTCCTCATCCACATTGTCCTGCATAATGCAGCATCTCTCTTTCCTTGCTTCTTTTACCCTATACTTTTGCTTCCGTTCTCCTTCTCACACACTTCCCTTAGCCTTGTCTCCTGCTTTGCAGTTTTGATGCTGGGTACTTTTTCTTTGTTGTTCATCTCTCATTTTAATGTTACATCCACTCAGCTTTGCAAACATCAGAAGTTCAGCTCTATTTTCATAGTGTCTGGTGTAGAAGCAGGTGTACAGGATATCCTGGCTGTGTCTCACATATTAAATGGACTCTGCAACCTTTTGGCTGATATTGGCCTCATAGTCTGACGGGAGCCACACGCTAGCAGTGCACCACATCAATCACCACACTAGTATGGAGCCAAGCAATGCGGGACCAGTGAAATGATGATGCTGTCCTTGTTAAGGAAAGTTCCTCTCTTGCACGTATTAAACAACCAGCATTTAGAGTGACAGAGCCACAAGTCCACCTGCTAATCACGTAAACATAAATGATGGGTAGAAACAGCCAAGCTTGTACTAAGAAATGGTAAACACTGCTCTGACATATTCCCTCAAGCAAGCAAACAAAATAATAACAGTTTACAGCAAAGGCTTGCAAGTTTGCTCCCATTAATTAGGTTCCATTTTCCAGCATGTCGAGTTTTAAGTCATTCTCTCCATGATTGATTTCAACGACTCTTTTCTCCCACCAAAGAGTAGAGGCCAAAATCTGCTCTCACTGACAGCAGCATGACTCTCTATGGCTTCAGAAAACTGTGGAGTCAGAACAGGAGGTGCAGTGGTGCTGCGGTCAACCCCATAACATTTCAGGAGCCGCCCCAGCGGAGCACCCATGGCCCGAGCGTGGTGAGCTGGGAACAACGGCCCTGGCAGAGGTGACGCGCTAACAGCCTCAGACACATCACGGGAGGAATGTAAAGTGCACCTGACATTTCTTTTGATCTACTCCTAAGAAGCATTAAAGGCACATTAATGTGCTGCTTTAGTGCGTGCTCAATGTGATAGTTGGAGACATAACTGAGCCTTTCATAAAAGTCTAATTGGGGAGAAGAATAAACTTATTGTTTCCTCCTCTGGACATGCACCCTAGAACATAGGCAGAGTTGACATTTGCATGAAATATGTTGGTGTTTTGCATTTTAAATCCAGGCAAGCTAAATGTAGGTTGAATGATCACTTTGACTATTATTAGGAAATAAATGCATGTCCAACAGTAATTCGACAGATGCAGTAACTGATCTTGCCCAGCAGTAGGTTATCTTTCTATAATGCTGTCAAACAACAAAATTCAAATATACAAACATGTGGACATATGTATATAGATTGCTCACTGAAAATATCAAGTGAACATTAATTAAGTATATGAGCTCCTACAGTTGCTTTCCATGTGATTGTTTCATATTGCTCAAAGAGATCCACACAAACAACTCATACTCACGTTTAGTAACAGAGTTTTGTGCATTGAGCTAATGATATTTCTTGACCTCACCAGAGTAGAAAGCAGTTTTGCATCTCTGTGTTTTCAGTCACCATTTCCTTTGCTCTTTTAAGACAACCACACAATGAACCAACTGCAATAACAGAGCAAGTAACAAAGGAAAACGGAATGTAAAAGGGAACGTTCCTACCCTGGCTAATCAATAGGAGAATAATAGAAGCAAAGAGAATGGGGTGCAATTTCCACAGAGGCAAGGTAAGGAGCAACACTGCTGGGCACCCCAAATCTTGCTGAAGTCTACTTATGCCTTGCTCCTATTTCTATCAGCTTAGGTGTATGTTTGCACTTCTGGCCAGATTTATCATCAAGCTGAACGTTCTTCGGGAAGCAATGCTCTTTCTTACATCTGTTATGCTGATAACTGACGTGTCCCTGACTAGTTTTATGCAACACCCTCCAGGCTTTATCTCTGAAGAAATTAGAGGGTTTATACTGCCTTCTTCATTTGTCTGCAGCGCCTCTTTCCCACCTCAGATAGGCTCTTTGGATAGCATTCTCTGCTGCTGCAGTACAAATGTTGCCAATACTGTTATACTAAGACATTCACCTCTTAAAACTCTTCTGGCAAAAGACAGACTAATCTGTGAGAACCATTAGCTTCCATTTCTTGAAGCTCTCACTCTGTCTAGCCACCGAAACTGTGATGCAAGGGAAGTGGAAGTTGAGAAATGGGAAACCAGAGATCTGTGCTGCTCAGCTCAGTGTCTTGGTGCTAACTGGAAATCATGAACGGGCACTGCCAATGCTTGCCAGCTCCACTGCAAGAAAACAATGTGATCTGATCAAGTTAGGCAGATAGTGAAAAACAGGATTAGAGAAGGAAACTGCTTCGGGTGCATAATAGATGGATGCAGAGGTCTTCCGGATCATGCAGGTTACAAAACCCATGCAGTTACAAAACACTGCCAGTTCCAGCTGGTACCAACTCAGGATTAAAGGAATTCTCTTTCCAAGCCTGCACATCACTCAATGTTTCAAAACCACCTTGAGGCTTTTCCTAGCCCAGTTTTTGGATGTCCACATTTTTCCCTGCCAATAGCATGATTTTCTTCTTATGAACAAGTTAGCATCATGCCTACCACAAAGATGTAAGAGAGTTTTTCTTTGGACTACTCCTCTGGCTAATGTTCAAAATGGCTTCTGCTGAACTCATCTGGAGAAGCGGGGAAGGGAGGGAATTGTTTGTCCTAATTTTAAAAAAACAACAACCTAAACTAACTAACAACAATAACAACAAAAATCCTACTCGACCCAACCAACCAACAAACAAAACCAAACCAAAGAAAAAATCCCAACCCCAAATATTTAGCAAAGACCAGGATTTCAGCTACAGCATACAGGGGATTCATAGGCCTTCCTTTGAAATTATCTCCCTAAACAGACTTCTAAGAAACAAGCAATGTTGGAAGTTCAGCTTTTGCAATATTTGGATCTGTATCCCTTTCCAAAAATGCCAACATAGTTTTCCTGAGGGAACACCTAAGATGGTGCATTCAGAGGCCAGGGCAAAGAAGGGAGCTGAGCAGGGAAGAAGGGAAGAGAGACATGCATCCCCTGAGCCTAGGGAGCATCTGAGCTGGAGAGCTAGAGCTATTGTGGTGTGAACTTGCACGTGTGCTGTCACTCAAAGAGAGAAACACATTATTTGACAGGATACACATCTCTTCTGCTCTCTCCAGTTGGAGGAATAGCAACATGTCTTGGCTTCCCAGCAAATGCACTGAAGATCCTTTTCAGTCCATACCAGCCAGTTGACTCTCTCTCAGTACTTTTCCATTTGCTTCATACAAGTAAAAATGATGGTCTGTAACAAGACCTCTATGCCCTGTTTTGCCACAATGCCACACCCTTCTAGGAGAGTACTCTTTTGACAATACATTTGTATTAAAGTGCAATATGCTCTTAAGTGGCATCATCTTTTTTTTTTCAGTTGACAACATCTGAACTGTATTTCTATTCTGTCCAAATTCTGTCTTGGAGCTGCACTATCTAACTCTCCTTAAACACTTTTGATCACTTTTCTCAGCTTAGCTACATTATAGGAGGAAAAAAAATCACTCAGTGCCGTAAATGATACACACCTAAAGGATTTTTAGCTCGCTCTTTCTGACAAGCCCCAAAGTGAATTTGCTGCAAAATAATGAACTTAAGTGACCCCTGCTGACTTCTCAAGGAATGACATTCCATAGGGAGTCCCCATCTATGAAAGATACAGCTCAGGTGCAAAACGAGTCCATTTGTCTCAGCTCTTTGGATTTTCTTTTGGAAAATAAGCATTCTTCAGAAGGTTGCTGGTCATCTGAAATGGTACTATAGTCTACAGTTTGGGGTGATCCATCTAATCATGAAGAAAAGGATAAAGGGTCAGATTTGAACCCTTGCAGTAGCCAGGCAGAGTTAATTTTTTTTCCAAGAGTATTATCAATTAGGCATAGCTGGAATCTGAGCATCTTCTATTTGCCCACATATCTGGCTGGTGCCTTCTGGCCTTCTATGTGATGCAAGGGGCTAATAAAAGGTGGCAGCGCTTGATGTCAGATAGTTTGTCTCTGCCTTGTTTAATCATTCCAAATGGAGTGATGCTCAAGCCCAACTTGCATTCACTATCACTCTGCATGAGGACTGCTGAGAGCTACTTCTCAGCAATCAGCTCAAACCCTTGGCAAGACATCTGTCAAGTACACTTTAGCATCCCCACAACCTCGAAGTAAAAGAAGTGGCCTTCTCAGTTTAGATGCAGATATTAAAGGCGGTTGACAGAAATCTTACATCCTGCTGCCTTTTCTCTCTGGGTTTGCAATCCTGATCCCATTAAAGTCAGTGGGAGCCTTGCCACTGACTTCAACAGACCCAACATTACAAATATAGTGTTCAAGATGGAATAAACACAACTGGATTACTCTCAAACTCATCGAAAATCTAAAATCCTATTAGGCTATTGAGATATCTTGATAATCAAGAGACATCTGAAACTGCAGAGGCTCAGGCATTTTGCACAGAACCCAAGATGTGTCCAAATGAAGTGGCAGCATTGCTATTGTGCTCACTATACTCTTAAAACGTGTGTCTTAGGCTTTCAGCACAAATCATTTTGTTAGGTCCAGTTGACTATAGCACAACCTTGATCAGAATATCTGCACTCCAAACAAAAGAACTGCAAGGACTTAGACTTAGACTTTCCATGACCTTACTTGCAGTGGAGTAGACCGCTGTGTGATACAGCTTAATTGTGAATGCAAATGTTTGCCCAAGAAGAGAGCCTACTTAAAATGAAAATTAATTTTATTTTAAATAAAAAGGAAAATGCTATCATCCAGCTTCATTTTCTGTGTTGGTGTTTACCCAAACTGAGATATCATGAGCTGAAAGTATTGGAGAATGTCTCATAAGATGCATAAAACAAGCCTCTCATGTAGACATATGCTACAAATGGCTTGAAAGCACCCAAGTATTTTTGTCAACTGCACAAGCAGCTAAGCTTTCCTTTTCATTTTCCTTAGACTAGGTGCTAGTGAAAGTTATGACCAAGAATTTAGCACATCCATTCAAATTATACCTAAAGCACTAAATCCAGCACAGCAGTAATTTTCTAGTCTTTCATACTTCCCAACTTAATGAAAAGAGACATTAATGTCCCAACCATAGATTAATTAGATGGAATCATTAAGAATTATTTCCCAAGTATCTTTTGCTAATACACATATTATCACTGAACACTACCACCCCTGTTTGGAAGGTTAATGTTATTTTGGAAGCATATTTACGATATCAGTGATAGAAAACCCAATACCTAGGAAAAAAAAAAAACCCAACCCAACATTTTCCACCCGCAGCTATCTGTCATCCATCCCACACAAGCATTGAAAGCTTTCCACTACCTGTCAAAACACAGGTTTTGATGCAATAAAGACTATAATTATTGAGCATTTACAAGAAATAATATTTTCCCTCTGGTACGTGTTATAACAGTTGTTAACATGCAAGTATGAATACTAATGCTCTAAGCCCACCTATACTCTTCACAAATGATAAGGAGTTTTTTGAATACTGACATAAAGGCAAGTATAATAAAAGAGCAAGATAAGACTGAATACAGGGCTCGGGAAGCAAACGTCAATCAGCAGAAAGGTTTTCAGAGGCTTCAGAAGTTGATTCGAAGCAGAGTTTGGAAATAAAGCTGGCAATTAGATCCAGGGATATAAACAGCACCGCTTTTGTCTTGAAAATAAAAAATAAATAAAGGATCCTTTTGCTACCAAAACACAAGGCTACAAGATGTGTGAGGGAAACAATACTGAGCATGCATCAAAACAGCTCTGCAGATGCCACGCTAGCAGATGGCTTAAGCCGGCTGAATTACTGTAGAAACGTTTACCCGAAAAGTTTGATTTTGTAAGTGTGGAAATTAGACAAAACAAAAACCAAAATGATTCTTAGAAGGGCTTAAATTAGCGATTTGTAATTGTCTCTGCTAAGATGGCACAGCTCTGCTGCTTTGCAAGAGACCCACGAAACGGGGATTCTGGAAATCTCTGAGAGAAATTGCACACCGTAAAAGGGAACTCGTATGAGCACACAGAACTAAGCCAGACACTTAGAGGTAAATATTCACCTTCCCACTGCTGCTGCAGCTCCAATCCATTCCGCCTGCAAGTTAATAAAAACCTGCACCCCTCCCCAGCCTCCATTTCCTCTCTCATGTCTAGATAACAAAGGCTGCATCCCTCTGTTTATATCTCGCTAACTTCTACAGCGACTGCTTGTCGTGTCACTTGGGCTCAATTATAATACATGGGCAGGAAGGGCACAAAAGAGAAAGGCTATTTGTGCACAGATACCTTCAAAAATGCCAATCAGAAGGCGGAAAGACAAAAATATACAGGAAGAGGGAGAAGAATTAATGAGAAAATAATGTGGCTCCTTGTTACAGTGTATGGTCTGGATAAAGCAGAGTATCGCTGTAGAGCTGATGGGTTTGGTCTGATTAGTGCCTGGCCCTGTCTCAGACAAAGGGTTTCTATCATTTTGCAAAGAAATAACAGTGCAAAAATGGAGGCTGATGATGGGCATGGGGGCCTCGCCTTGCTTTTGTGAATGTCAAAGCAATGACTGGCTGGAGAACAGCCCTGAGGAGAGGGACTTGGGGGTGCTGGTGGATGAGAAGCTCAACATGAGCCAGCAGTGTGCACTTGCAGCCCAGAAAGCCAACCAGAGCCTGGGCTGCATCAGAAGTGTGGCCAGCACGTCAAGGGAGGTGATTCTCCCCCTCTACTCCGCTCTGGTCAGACCCCACCTGGAGTCCTGTATCCAGTTCTCGAGCCCCTGGGACAAGAGGGATGTGGACATGCTGGAGTGTGTCCAGAGAAGGGCCACAAGGATGCTCAGAGGGCTGGTGCACCTCTGCTATGAGGACAGACTGAAAGAGTTGGGGCTGTTCAGTCTGCAGAAGAGAAGGCTCCCAGGTGGTGGCCTTCCAGTATCTGAAGGGGGACTACAAAAAAGCTCAGGCAGTGACAGGACTAGGGGGAGTGGAGCAAAGCTGGAGGTGGGGAGATTCAGACTAGACGTGAGCAGGAAGTTCTTCACCGTGAGAGCAGTGAGACTCTGGAATGGGTTTCCCAGGGAGGTGGTTGAGGCCCCATCCCTGGAGGTGTTTAAGGCCAGGCTGGATGAGGCTATGGCCAGCCTGACCTAGGGTAGGGTGTCCCTGCCCATGGCAGAGGGGTTGGAGCTAGATGATCCCTGTGGTCCTTTCCAACCCTAACTGATTCTATGATTCTATCCTCAGCCTTTCCCATGAGAGTGACAATTTTTCTTCTGCCTTTACTGGTGAACAACCAGACCCTGAAGAGCTCTAGCACTAAGTACTGTGACAGTGCCAAACCCATTAAAGATGGTGTAAGTGCAACATCATCAGTGTTGGTCTGCACAGCCTGCTCCTCAGACTGCTCCCTAGCACAAACACCACTGGCACTTATGTTGCATGTATTTAGACTCCACCACTCAGAAGGCCAACTATATTACATTCCTTGCTTCTGTAGAGTCATTTCTTGCTGTTCCAGAACTGAGATGGTAATTACATCAGGTGCAGATAGCACTAATAAAAGAGTAAGCCAGATTCCTTCTTAAAACCTGTTTTCCCAGCTGTCTGCATTCAAATTCCCCACTTGATACAATGACCAAGAAGAGCTAATAATTTTTCCTTTTAAGGAGTTTTGTTGTGTCAGGAACAAAATAAATTATCATCCCACTTACATTCTAACACAGAACAATTTCTCTTAAGCCTTTCCTCTTGATCTTCACTCTTTCTCTCTTCCCATTCATTCCCTTGCTTATATCTTCTTTCTTTCCACATCATCCATTCCAAACCAATCCCTTCTTTTCCTGGGAATCCCTGATAACACAACACAGAGAATCTGGCAAGCAAATCGATTTAAAAATTCCTACTCCTGCTGAGTAAGATTTTTAAATCCTACAATAAAAATGCTATTCTCTCTTACTTAGAGCTGCCGGTGACCTCCAGAGAGGTGAGAGAACCCACTGTTGACTGCAGTCCATGGGGCAGTTCCAGATTCTGATCTCAAGGTGATTTAACTAATTAACAGATCCACTTTGTCTAGCTTTCCTCTCTACTTTCCTCTCTGTTTTCATTTTCTCTACAATCTTTCCAGCTTTCCTCTCTCTGAAGTTATGAACTCATCAAGACTAGCTCCAGGGATTTGTATTTCTCTAACATTTGATTATAAAATGCAGAAGCTATGGTTTGTTTTACATGTTCTGGTGCTGGAAAAGCTATTAAAGAAACTTTATTTAAAGGAAAACAAACTTCAACATTTTGACTCAATAAATGAAAAATCTATATTAGAATGCAAGGAAAATGACATCAAAGAAGTGACACAGCAGACAAAACACTTCATGTCAAGCCTCAGTGATGAACAAAGTGATGAAGTTCTACAGCATTGTCCACATGTGTGAAACCCTAATTAATATTTGATGAGAAATAGATTAGATAACAGGATAGATTTACAGTAAGCAAACTATGATTGATCTACAAACACACTACTAACAAAACTCATTCTTGCATGATCTTTGCCTGCTTAACCAAATTATCACTAAATAAACAAGCAATACACAGACCTAAGGCAAATGGGCTCCTGTAAATTGCCTGTCTACCTCTTATCTCCTCAAATGTTGTTGAAATTGTAGGGCAGAATTCTGTCATGACTCACATCATAAATCATAATTTTAAAAGGATATTTAACTGGAAGTCCAGGGATTCTATACAAAGAATTTAATTCAACAGATCATAAATGTCTGTTCTGAATGACATTAAACACTTTCTCCTAGCAATTGTCCCTGCTGGTGTGCTGAAGGAGTTAAAGAAAAAAAAAAGGCATTGTGGAAAATTAAACTTAGATTCTCATGGCCACACATTAACAGGATGGTCATTCAAATGCACTAAAAGAACATTTAAACCTTTCTTGTTTCCTGACATGATCAGAAAAAAATTCAGATGAACTTTGCATTTTGGAACAAGCACCTCCAGGCAAAGCTTCCTCTCCTTTTTAGGATAATAGAAGCTGGTGGATTTCTTCCATCACTATAGGAGCTAAAATACATTATTAAAACCTATAGTTCAGCTACAGTGTCGTAAATCACTGCTATCCAGGTTCTAAATTTTAATTTCACTTCAATCAGAATCAATTATTCTGCTTGCCATCCCTGGCCTTTCACTCAGCACCCGGGAAGGAACATGTGCTGGTGACACTGCCACCACAGTTCCCACAGACTGCCCCCAGCACCCCACTACCCGCTGCTGCTGCAGGGAAATCAGATTCACCATGGTCAGGGAGCTCACCCTTGCTCTGCTTGTCCTTTCTACAAGCTGCACGGCCTGAGCAGGGCACACACCTGTGTCAGAGGTGGGGATGACCCCCTCAAGCTAGGGGAGAGTGTGGCTGGCTGAGCTGCCATCCACACGCGCGGCCATCTCTGCATGCCAGTGCCTAGCCCAGCTGTGAGCTTCGATGACGTGCAGGTTCAGAGGTAGCTCGCATGGGAACAGACACAAAGTGTAACCACAGGCTGATGTGCAGTGACACCAGTGTCACTTCCATGTCACGTATACTTAGAAATCTCTCTTGGCAATTAAGAGTGATGAAATCCTGTTGTACAAGGTGCATTGCACGTGACAACTGAAATTACAGCGGCATCACCGAGCCATGCTTGGAAAAGCTTCTGTAATTTCTATCTGACTGACAGATTTTTACAGAAAAGGCAGACATTATTCTCATGACATGAACGTCCAGGGGAGAAAACAAAGCCCTCATAGTTCCAAACAGTCCAGGCCATGGCTTATGAGGCAAAATAGATGTTGGTTACAGGGTGCAGGCAATTCTAACTTATGTTGCTTTGCTGCCCACGCTTAGCTGAGTCATCCCAGCAGCTCTGCATGAGTAAGTGCTCACCAACATGAGGACTGCAACAGATTCCTCTCCAGTTCAGAGCTTAAATTCAACTTATTCTGAAACCAACAACTACAACAGCGTGGGAGAAAACAGGACACCCACCCCTCTGCCTTTCACAAAGCAGAAGAGATACAGGAGGAAACCAATGCATGATGAAATGATGCATGGTTCTCACTAAGAAACGTGATAATAGCAACAGACTTCCTAAAAGTCTCAGGAAAAAAAAAAAAGATGAAGCAGGCTTGACCCAAATAAAATGTAGCTAGTTCTGAACATGAAGGCTCTTCTCAGCAGCAAGTTCTGGACAGGGTATTTGCCTAACTACACTCTAGTTTCTTTGGGGCAAGGGCTTGAGCATCATCCATGTGCTGCTCGGTGTCAAGATCCTGGGGCACCTTGATGTCTCATGTGCACTTGTGTTCCTCACTGCTGTGTAACCAGGAATAACTACCATAGAATCACAGAATGGTAAGGTTGGAAGGGACCTCAAGGATCATCTAGTTCCAACCCCCTGCCATAGGCAGGGACACCTCCCACTAGTACAGGTCACTCAAGGCCTCATCCAACCTGCTAAGAAGATAGGTGATCTGGCTGAAAAGGCTTTGGGGAGCCAAGTTTGACCATGTAGAGTATGTTCAGAAGGCTTTTATTGGCTGCTTCCACATCCAGTACAGGCGCTAGCACCTCTGCCCCACGTCTTGCTGTTAATCATTACCTGTCTGCCAACACTTACCGCCCTACACTATCTGCAGCCCCAGCTGTTCACCTAATCACTCCACACTTGTTTCACTTAAAGACTGCCTTAGCAGAGACCTATTAGTTAAGCTGCTGAAGACATCAGGCTTATTTTGCAGGAACTATGTTAGGGCAAGGGTGGCAGCAGTTCTGTCAGAAGGATGGTGACGTGCAGCTTGACGTGAGCCGGGGGCAGTGAGCTTTTCAGCAGACACAGCCCCGTCAGACAACCATGCATGAACATCGCCTCAGAGCTTGCTCAGGCGACTCTGCACTATTAATGACAGTATCCAAAAATCACCCTGGCGGGACTGAGCAAGTGGGAAAGCTCTAGAAAGTTAAAACGATGGCAGCAAAATCCTTGTTGGAAGAAGGAAAAACAAAGGAGCTCCGATACAAAGCATTTTAGGAACAATGAGTTTAATAAAATTGACTGGGCAAACTCCCACGTTTAAGACCTTCTGTGGTAAGTTTTCATGCCTTGTTCTCACCACTCCAAAATTATCAACTGCTTTTGCTATCTACAGTACAGAAATGACACACAGTGTCATGTAAAAGCGAAGGAACATCCAGCAGGCAACGACAGCCCATTTTCTGCTGTTGTTGACTTGGGCTGGCAGAGCACAGATAAAAGTTCAGACTGCTCAATAGCTCAGAACTCACTTAAAGAGTCAATTGAAGCCATGGCAGAAACATCATCACCTTCAGTGAATGCTGGGCAAACAGCACCAGTGTGGTTTGAAGTTGATTTCTCTTCCTTTCAAATAAAATAGCTTGTGAATTGATTAGAGGTAATAGAATTATTGGATGTTAGCAAGGAAGGGGATTTAAGGAAGATGTAATGACACCATCAAAGCTTTGTTGGGTTGCTTTTATTAGCTTGAATCAGCTTAGAGCAGTCCTGACACTAAGAGGTTAGAGGAAGTCTGTTATAGGCTTGCCTATGGGATGAATGCATAACGAAATCCTTCCGTAAGGGGGGAAAAAAAAAAAAAGGAAAAAAAAAATCCCAGAGACACACACCAAAAAAAAAGAACGACAAGTACAGTACTTTAACAGGGAAAATTTCCTCAGAAAGGAAGCAAGCAATGAGGCTAGGAGAGGAATAAATGGTGTAGAAATGACAATCGCTCTTCAGTCAGGGCCCATGACTGCACTCACTGCTGATAAGATCCAGCATGTGTCAGTTGTCAAGTGTCTCTTGTCACACTTCAATGTGAACTTTACAGCGAAAGGGGGACAAGAGGCAGTGAAGGGGAAAATGGCACGGCTCAGAAGGACTTGTGCACTCAGTGTGAAGCCATTTCAATTTTATATTCTAAAGGACTTTGTAGGTGATCCCATGAATGCAATTATTCTCACCTAATAAAAGCAACATATGCTAAGACAATTAAAAGATTTTATTATACATCTATTCATTGTATTTAGTTTTAGACAGCAGATAAACCTAATTTGAAACAAGATGTTTGCAAGGCAGGAAGCAGAAACAATGATAGTCTGTATCTATAAGAACGTTAGTAATGCATTATATTCTTTATGTAAAAAGGTGAATTAATAAAACCTTCCTCTACTAATGACAATTTTCACCCAGCAAATGAACAATCTAATTACAAAGCTCTCATTAAAACAGCATAACTTTTGACTTACGGTGGCCAGTCGGGGTGAGTGTACATCTAAGTGGTTTTATTACACATCAGAAATGTCTATTTGTGGGCATATTCCTAGTCCAACACAAACCTCACACGTTCACCCTTCCACCAAGGCACGCCACTCCAAATTAACTCCTCTTGCCCTGGTGGTGAATCTCATCCCAAACTAACTCCTCTTGCCCTGATGGTGAATCCCATCCCAAATTAACACCTATTGCCCTGGTGGTGAACAAGTTGAGTTTCTCTAGACCTGCATTACCAAAACCAAACTTATCAGCTCCAGAAAACAAGCTGGTCTGGTCTGTGGTTTGCAGAGTAAAGAAGTTTTGTGCTGCCAGACCAAACCAAGGCTCAGTACTCCTTCAGAACAAACTTAGCATCAGTGTTAATTTTGGAGAGGAAAGGAAATGCTTCTGGGTTGATGAGAAGCTCATGGGCAAAGTTTCCTAGCAGACCTGGAGTGGAAGCTCTGGTGCAGCCAGTCAGTGTGCAAGTGAGAAGGTCATGGGTAATTATGGCAAGATTTGCATATGACTGCAGTGACCCCCTCGTTGAGGCAAATGAAGGGTACAAAGGGACTCTGCTGCTGAGAGGATACCAGAATTAAGCAGAAATCCAACACTTCATGCATAGCTAATATTATTATTGTGTCACCTAAAAATCTCATGTACGAAGCAAACAGCAATTGTGGAGGAATTCAGCCCAGATCAGCCACACACTGCCAGGAGTACCACAGGCAGCTACTGCCTCTGAAAAAGATCATTGATAAGTTGTCCCTTCTCCTCTCTTGCCAAATGAGCAAACAGTCCCTGCACAATGTACCCGAAATTACAGTCACACCATGCAAATAAACTGCAGATAAATTCCATGTTTGGGGAGTGACTTTTTGATCCTCTTAATCTTAAACTAAGGCAAACGGCGTCAAAGTGACCAGCTGCAAACAAGCTAGTAGCAACCAAAACTTCAGTGCAGGGCTAACAATCTTCCACAGCTGATTGCTAGCTCCCCAAATTCATGTCAGAAATACTGCAAAAATCAATTAGCAGGGAAAATAAAATGGAAAAGGGCCTAGGGATCAAAAAACAAAACAAAACAAAAAAAATATTAAAAAGTGCATTTCTTTGTTCTCCCATAGTGTTCTGAGTCAGGTAGAAGTTTAGTGAAGTCCATTACCAGAGCAAAGAGGTGTTCTGCTTGTCCAGTTCCACTACAGTAGAATGAAACATTTGTCCTGGGATGACAGAAAATGAAGCAGATTTAAGGATCCTGCTGCACTGTGTGGGGAATAAGCCAGCTCCTGGCACCTGTCCTGTGAATTCTACACAGTTGCATTAAAGCACTGCTGCCCTAACTGCTCGTAGCATGCTTCGCACTTGTAACTGCAGTGACACCAGTGAGTTCTCTGGCATGAAGCAGAACCATCCTGAATCTCTGCCACAATGTCTGTTCTTTGTTAGAGCTACTTCATTCTTCTTTGGGTGAGGGTGAAAATGTCAGTATCAGTTATCCACAGCAGGTACTCCAACATAGGTACCAGTATTGATACTAGCTGCTGTAGCTGAGACTTGCTTGAGAGAAATAGTTTGAGATTAAAAGTTCTTAAGCCCTTAAAACAATTCCTCCTCACTAATGAAGCCACAGCACCATTTCATACAGCATCATGCATACAAATTCCACCACAGGAATTTTCTCTGAGCTGGTTACCATTCACACATGGAGATAGTGGTAAACTCAGTGCTACAGGGTTTAGATCACACAAGTCAGTTCTGCAAGAACGAGAAACAACGAAACATGGAGTCAGGAGAGCCTCCTGACTTGAGGAGTATCAGAGGAAAGTTTCATCTCAAGAAAAGTACCATAATTGCTGAGTGCAGGTTTATAAATACTACTTGGCTAATGATTTAGAACAGTGAAGCAAATGGAAAGTGTACCTAAACCTGACAATCATCAAGCTATTTTCCCACTGGTGCTTGAATTGCTACAAAGTAAAAACACCACCAAGGATCTGGCTAGCATGAACCATGACTCATTAATAATATAGATATTTATCAGCATCCTGTCATAGATACTCTTAAAAACAACTGTGAATGCCGTGTAGCACAGAGGTTTTTCCTGACTGCTGGTATTGAAAAGTTTATCCTATTTAAACTTTGGACTATGATACAACACA
The DNA here is from genome assembly GCA_013399055.1 of Ramphastos sulfuratus. Taxonomy (NCBI): domain Eukaryota; kingdom Metazoa; phylum Chordata; class Aves; order Piciformes; family Ramphastidae; genus Ramphastos; species Ramphastos sulfuratus. The sequence continues at coordinate 118,282 of WBNM01009410.1, read as the reverse complement.
GGAACTTGGTGTTTTACCTTCCTGTCCCACAGAGCAGCTCCAGGGGATCCCACTGAAAGAAGCTCAGCTTTCTTTCCTCCAAGGACTTTCAAAGACTACCAAAAGTAAGAATTTTTTTTCCCCAAAGGCTGTAAATGCTCCTTTTTGGAAGCACCTCAGGTTTATACATTGAACTTTTTTTTTTTAATTAAAGCCACAGTCCTCTACCCTCCTCCCTTGTGGGAAGGGTTTCTTTGTTAAAACCTACATCATTATTCCCTTAGCTCCCTGCTCCCCATCAGCTCACAGGCCTTTAAGCTTCCCTGAAAAATAAAAATGTGAACACATGGTTGCAAAAGCTTGATGCAGAGTGTAATGAGGATCATACCTTAAAGCAAGAAAAAAAAAAACAACCTCTGTGCAAACTGACTTTACATTGTGTGTGATTAAAAAAAGGCAACTTAGTATTAATGTTCCACCTAAGTCTTTGTTTGAAGAAAGGAAGCTTATGGATGTCTCATTCTTCAGACAATCAAAATATCATTTTATACTTGGCACATCTTTGTGATTATGAAGGAGATAAGTGTTGTGCAATGGTATTTATTAAGAGGTTTAGACTTAGTCACCGAGCTGTTGTATGTATCATTTTCTCCTGTAAGCAGCTCACACAATTGGAATGTATCCCACACAGCCCACGAGCAAACAAGCAGCCTGGTGCATTGTAGCATGCATGCATTATACAGTATACAGGCATTATTATGTGTGTACAGTATGCAGGCATCATTATTATAGTATACAGGCACTTGATTTCCAAATGCTGCATTTGTTGCTGGCAAACATAGAAACACTGCACAACATCACTGTATTTTTAGTATAGCTGTATCTCCTGAGTGTGAAACAACTATCTATAACATGCCACAACCACACATTTGAAACTATCATGTTAATACATGATCAGTGTATACTAGGAGGGAGAAAAGGCAACTAGGGGGCAAGGACAGGCTTTTGTAATGTTGTCATGTTGTTATTTTTTTTTTTAATTGCCATGATGCTCTGCAGAAGCCTGGTGTTCTGCAGGGCAAAAATTTTAAAAAAAGGGAAAAAAAAAATCACCTGATCTTGATGTTGGAAAGGTGCCAAGCCCATCTGAGGTCCAAATCTATATGTACATAAAAAAGCAGGAAGCAGTCTTAAAAGGAAATGCTAATTAGCTTCCTGGGATTTCAAATTTTAAAAGCTTCTGTGATTGAATTTATTTTAGCAATTCTTTCTTTAAGGAATGTGAAAATTGGCCCTACAGTGGAGACTTCAAACAAAACAGGATGAAGAGGCAAAATCCATGGTAATATTGCTTATTGCACTCAATATGATTATAGTCATACATTGAGGACCGATCGATAAAAGAGAATTATACATCAGTATAATGACTATAAAAGTAAAATGACTTCTGGTCAACTTCATCAAAATACTTAGAAAAGCTGGAAGAGTATTAGCAACATTAAATACAGACCTACCAGCAGTTTGAAAAAGGGGACAGAAATGGGCTCTCCATGGCAATAGTGGTGAGATTCTTATGTTGGATGAAGCATAAATTAAAACCTTCTGCATTACTAACAGCAGCAAACACACCTTTTGGGGCACAGACAGTAGTGGAAGTTCACGTTTGAATTAAAGTGTGAATGCTGCTGAATAGAGACAAAATAATAAGGCAGAAAAGCATAGAGAACATTTAGGGAGGATTCTGTAAAGCAAACACAGTATTCATTTGTGGAAAAGTAAATGAAGAGCTAACAACACTTATTGTTTTTTCCATGTGATTATCACACCTACAAGCTCTAGGTCTGAACAAGTTTGANTTCTATGATTCTATGATTATAACATATGAAACTTTCAGTAACTCATCAGTAAACCCTGGATCTAAGATCAAGCCACTTCAGCAATGCATCCAGTAAACCCTCATGTATCCAGAACTAGGTGCTTTAAAGTCAGGTATGTGCAGAGAAGCACAGAGAATCGCAGAGAATCATAGAATTGTTTCCATTGGAAAAGACATCTAAGATCACTGAGTCCAACCATCGATCCAATATCACCTGGCATCTATGGGTTCATCTTTTAATCACTTTTTAATGGTTTTAGTTCCACATTGTTCTCCAGGAGAGAAGTTTTTTTCCATTTTCCTGGAGTGAGCCATCTTGCAGAACGCTAACAGCACAAACACAGGACAAAAGCATCATTTACTGCAGAGGGGTTTACAGCTACAATAGCAAGTGAATATTCCTGGAGCCATTGTGCTTCACAGTTCAGTGCATGGGATATCACATCTACTAAAATTTCAACCAGCTAAAACTCTTCTGGATGTTCAAGCAGACTGCCTGACAGTCTCTCTCCTCCCCCTTTTTATGAAAACTATGGGTTTGGTCATGTTTATGCAGAAGGGTTGCTTTCAGCTAGGTTCAGAAATGCCACCTTTGAGCACTTTAATTGTTAATGCGGGTCTTGTTTTACAGAGGTGACAAATGCCAGTCACAATGGTGCATTTCTAGCTTTTGGAGCAGAGCAAAGTCAGTTTATTTCCTTCGACTTTCAGAGTGTATGAAATAGCCAAAATTGCCTAACGCAGAAATGGCTTTAGCCCAGTGAGGGTGGATAAGACCCTTTTTAAGTGCATGGTGAGGGCCATCAGCTGTGTTTATGTTTACCCCCTTTCTTAACCCTTGATGCATCAAGGGAGTTCAGGAGATCATAAAGAAAAAAAAATCTTCACTCTGAGAGTGGCAGAGCACTGGAACAGGCTGCCTAGAGGGGTTGTGGAAATTCTGTCCCTGGAGGAATTCAAAACTCCCCTGGATATGTTTGTGGGTGATTTAGTCTAGGTGATACTGCTCTAGCTAGTGGGTTCTATTAGATGATCTTCAGAGGTCCCTTCCAACTTCCATCATTCTATGAGATAGTCACTTATGAGCTGGTGAAAGCAAGACAGGGCTAGGAACAACATCCACCACACATTAATTCACTGAGCTGGTGTTAAAATAAGTTAATGGAATCTAAAGTCAACTGAAAGATTTTTTGTGAGAGCTTACAGGAAACCTGAGTCTAAGGGAAATGAAATATCTGTACCTAACGGAGCTACGTAAGGGTGAGACTTCAGAGCTGTGTCTCAATAGCTCCCACGGAGAATTAAGAGGAATTAAAAGTGCTTTGTTTATTCCAGTGAACACTAAAGCCCTGAAGAGGGACTAAACAAATTTCTCTGGTGGGAAAATCTGCCTCAGGGAACAATTTAGCCCTTAAGAAAGATAAATTAATAAAAAATTAGCGCTCCCTGACTGTTTTGTCTGATTGGAGACAAATGCTTTGTGGAGGCCTGAAAAAGATATGGCTGTGCAAATATTAGGAATTTCCAAATTAAATATTTAGGCATCCATTATTTTACTAAAATCCTGTACAGTGAGAATTTTTGAAAGTAAAATTCAGAGGAAGGTAAAAATTAGGTAGACAGATTTACACTGATAAAACGTTTAGAGAAATATAGTCTGGAGGTTACCTTTGCATTTGGAACATCGACTCTGACACTTAAAGGATTTTTCCAAAAATTAAGCAACACATAAGATCAAGGTTCCTGATAAACCTTCTTCACAGAACCACAGAAACGTTTGGGTTAGAAAAGACCCACAGGATCAGTGAGTCCAACCAAGAACCCTACTCTGCCAGCTTCACCCCTAAACCACAGCCCCAAGCACCACATCCAAACAACCTTTAAACACATCCGGGTGTGGCAACTCAACCACCTCCTTGGGCAGCCCATTCCAATGCCCTGTGCACTCAGATCCTTAGCAGCCACGTTAATGTAGCTTATTCCTGATTTCCAATGCACGCATCTTTGTTTTAAGGCATGTTTAAACTCATTTTCACAACAAAGGAGGCCAAAATAGAAATGCAGCTTAAGATCCATGTTGTTCTAACATTTGGCTGGCATTTAAAGCTGCTATTTGTTGTCATGATGTAGCCTTTTGAAAGATGATCACTGTACCTGAAATGTGGGCAGTTATAAAAATGGCATTAATTTGCTTAGACCGGGAGATTTTCACAGGAGAGCAACTAGCAGAAAACATTATGAAAATGTCCAAGAGGACTGGTAATTGAGTTGATTAGTATGACCTTGGTTATGAAGGTAATAGAAGAGTGAATGGTGCTTAGACTGAGTTATAACCCTGCTACCTTACTCGGAGATGTAGTGAGCTATGTAATTTGTTCAGGGTGAATCCGAGTAGCCTCACCTCTCCCTGACAGGGTAATACACTCTGACTAGCAGAGCTTGGCCAGCCACTTCTCCTACCCCAACAGAGTAAACAGTGCTGGGTCAGGCGAGGGATGATGAACTGTGTGCTCCTCACAGTTCAATATGGTAATTTTCTGCTGGCAGACACTTTCTGTTAAAAGTTTATCTTAGAATTGGGACAATTAAAAATAATTCCACAAATCTTCAAGAGGGGAAACTTTCCAGTTTCCGAGCAGACAATCTACATAGCTTTGAATTCAGTTCACAGGATCTTGACAAAACATATCTTGATTTACTCACAGGCTCAGCCACATAGCTCTCGTGCTGCTTTTTTAAGCCATCACTTTGCAACCCTGCAGTAACTCCACAAAGGCTTAGAACAAATCAGGGTTTGTCTTACAGACATTCTGGAGCTTTATTTGTTTAGCTGAAGAACACAGCCAAATGCACAACTGCTTGGATTGCTTTTTTTCCCCCCCACTATATTCATTGCAATTATTAAAAGATATTTCAGGTGGCCTCCCTTTAGAGGGGAAAAAAAGACATTCCAAAAATTAGACAAATTAGACAATTAGGCAAAGAAGATGAGGAAAAACAATGCTAACTGCTGCACTTTTCTACTCATGCCCCTGCTGGTAACCTGGATGTGATATAGATCATCTACCAGGCATCCATAGCATATGTGCTGTGAGAAAAATAAGTAGCCACAGAAAGGAACTTTGAAAGTTCTGCAAGTAATCTTTAAATGCTAAACATCAGAACATATATTTTAAAAAAATAAATAATAAATCAAGAGACAGTCCAAAAGCAATGTCTTCAAAGTCAGCATAATTTAAATATTACCCCTTTCCTTCTATCCCTGATGAGCTGTCTTGCTATCTTACTGCAAGTTCCACAAACGAGTAACTGGCCAAGGTTCCCTAGAAGGAAAATGCCTACATAAAAGATTCAATTAAATTAAAATTACTCAGTTCAGTCTGTGTGTGTCCAATGCAAACTCCATTTTATACTAGGAAACTAGGCACAGATATTCAGCTAAAAATTGCCACATATAAGACATACAATTTCAGACAGCATTTCCCTACAAAGTACAAATGGGTGCTCTTTTTGGTTTCATAGCTATCAGGATGTCATCATGTTCTTTTTCTGAGGAAATCTGAGAGGATGAAAGGAGGCGCTTAGGAAATAATTTTGCATTTTCTCTTAGAAATTAAAAATCTTTCATTTCTTCTCATTTATTTAAGTACCATGGAGAAATGGGGTTAGAAATGGATTTAGAAAATAATCCAAGACATCTAAAGAAAACCATAATCTCAGTAACATTCTAAATATAATCATTTCAGGGGCAGAAGAGCAAAAGCAGTTTCTGTGTGTCCATGTATTTTAGAGGCTTGCAGAAATACAAGGCTCTCTGAAATCAGGTGTTAGATATTCGGCTCTCATTTCACAGAGCTGAAATCAAACTGAATATTTAATTCTAAGCATAAACTAATGACCTGATACTGAATCATGCAGCATGAAGATAGATTACTGTTGACATGCAGAGTCCCAGTGAAATCCCTGGGATATTGTGTGAGCAGCACAGTCTGCCTGCGTGCTACACAATGCTCAAAACAGTAATGCTGAAACAGAGTTTGGGATATTAATTCACGGTTACCATATTTAACACCATGGTTTTAATATCATTTCTCTTGTTGTGCTGAAGGTCAGTGGCGCTAGAGGAAATTTCCCACACTCAAAACGATGTGCCTGGCATTAAAGTAGCAACAGATTTTCATTTTAAAGTTCTCAAAGTAAAACAGAAACAACTCCAGCTAAGCCTTGAGCTGTTTGTAAAAGTTTGCAAGCTACAATCAGGACACATTCATTTGTGTTTTACCACTACGGAGCTGACACTAATTATCCCACTGTGAACTTTGGATGAAATCCTCGTCCCGCTGAACTGATGGGAGTTTTGCCACTGACTCCAACAGCACCGGGAGTTCACCCTCTGGCTTAGGCTCTGTGCCACAGCCTAATACTTTCTGCATAATGAGACCCATAAAGTTTATCTTGAAAGCCAAAAAATATTAGGTCAACTTGTAATCACTCTGATTTTCCTCCTTTTGGAGGGACAGCTTGTTTCAGTCAGCACTGCAGCCTCTCTGCTGGGTCGCTGCCGATGGAGCTGCTCAGCCATCCTTAAGGGAGCTCTGCGGAGCGAGCAGCCTCTGCGCAGCTTCGGCTGGCGTATCTAGTCAGTGCTGATGTTAATTTATTAGTATGCACTACCCAAATTCAAAGACTTTCCAAGGAAGTTTGACTGCAGTGGTAGCATTCTGATTTATGAAGCTTGGTTATCATTTTTAAACCACAGCCCTATCCCCAGCCTGACTTGACTGACAATGACATATACCCAACGTGTTTGTCGAGCCTTGCAGGCTGACTTCTCCTCCCCATGGCAGCTCTTCCCCATGCTGGGACCAGTTAACATCCCAGTCCCCTGCAGGTGGGCCAGCTGGGCATTTTGACTCCCGTCTGTAGGTACTGATGCAAGCCTCTGCCCATAACTAATTTATATATATTAAAAGAATGCCTGCAATTTTACAAACCCAGCTCTGTGCAACTGAAGCTTGCACAGCAGCCACTACTGCAGAGTTAGAGATTTCCAGACAAGTAGTGCTTGCAAAGAATAAAAATAAATAATTTTAAAATAACCAACCAAACCAAACCAAACAAATCAACAATAAAACCCCCAACAGCAAGAAGAAAAACTGGAATCTAATACCAGACACGTAGGTGTGCTTACATGCCAGCACGGATATTCGTTTGCTGCCTCCCAATATGGGCATCAAATGCTCCCTCTCCCTCTACACCAGACCATCAAACTCTCAATAAACCACTTCAGAACATATTTGAACGTGCCTACTTAATAGGAGCAAAATGTCATACAACCAAAACATCCTTCCCATGTGGAAACAGAACATTCCCCACTACAAACATACAGCAAACGTAACCAGAGAAGGTATAGGTGGTTACAGAGATCTAAGCAATGGAAACATGCCTGTCTGGAGTCCAAAAGAATTACATTAAAGATGCTCAAGTGTCATTTTAAGAGTCTTGTATCTTGACATCAAGCAGCCAAAGATGCTTTCATGGTTTTTCTTCAAACAAGAAAGCAGAAACACAAGTAGGGATTTTCTTTTATGCTCAGCAAGATAAAAACTGAGTATAAACACTGAAGTATTTATTCTCACAGCAATCCCATGAAATGCACTGTTATTCCCATTTTACAGATGAGGAACTGAGTCACAGAGAGACTATCTGGCTCACAGTTTTAAAGGTGGCTTTAAAAAAATAAGCTGAGGACTCTGTGTTCACATCCAGTGTTTGAGCCACAAAACCAGCATTCATCCTTCATAATAAGGTCAACGTTTCATTCAGTAACCCTGAAGGTGCTGCAGGAATTCAGTAAATCCTTCTGTTAAAGCTGCTAAAAGCTACATGACATTAAGATGAAAACTAGTAAACCTCAGCTCTAGTAACATATCCACTCAAGCAAGCTCCAGAGAAACTGTGGAAAATAGGTGTTTCATAGGCTGAGGCAAGAAAGAGGAGAACAAAATGGCTCTGCAAATGATTTTGTTTGTGTGAGCAATGTGCTTTTGCTGAAAGAGTGGTGTGTTCAAAAAGGGTACATTTTTGGTATGTCAGCCTTGATTACCACCAAGCTAGGAGTGAAAACTGACAGCCCTCTCCCAACAACCTCCTTCAAAGGAGATGCCCATCAGCCGAAAGCCCTGCTCCTCAGTCTGACCTTTCTTGCTTCATGGCTGGGCGTAAGGGCAATGCAGCCATTTCATTTAAACTTGTTTTGAAACAACTGCTTGCTAGGTGTTGTTTTCCAGCAGCCACTGCTCTCAGAAAAGAATATTCAGGACTGGTGTTTCTCTTCAAATGCTAACAGGATCGGTTTGAACCCCTTTACATTCTGTATCTCTGACTTGTTTCATACATATTTATGGCAGTTTACATCGTTTTACAGGAAAATGTTCATGAGTGAAGACGCACATTTTAGTGACTGTTGCTGGGTTTATTCCTAATGTGCACGTTAGAGAAGAAAGCAGAAAACGATCCTAAAAGAAGCAATGCTGGAGAAAAAAAATCACCCAGCCTGGAGCCCACTGCACTGCCAGACAAAGCACTTTCAACACAAGTTTCAGCACTAAACCCAACATTTTTTTTATCAGGCACCTAGTAGGAGCACTTCACGGCCCGCTCATCTCCTCCCCGTTTTGTTTTCTCTGTTTAAACAAAAATTACAGTCTCTCATTTCACTCATGTGGCTAAAGGGCCCCGTAATCCACGGTATCCTTGGCTCTGTCACTGTGCTTGCTGACCCTACAGTGAGCAGGCTCTGACCACCAAATGCGAGCAGAATAAATTATCGCTGACACTCCAATATTTAATTATGCAGCTGTCAGAGCGGCCCTTTCGAAATTCATTTTAATAAAGTGGGAACTTTTTCCTTTCAAGGTTAGAGTCAGGGGAGTCACCTTCTGTGTCAGGCTGAGGTCTCCACCATGAGCTTTGCATTCTTCCCCGAGAAGCCTGTCACTTGGCCTGATAGAAGGACCAGATAACGGCACCGATGTCTATTGGCCTCCCCCGCCCTGCCTGAATGAACATCCTTCATTTAAACCTACAATAATGAGGACCTCAAAGTCAGGCAGGCAGCCACAAGGGCAGCTCGTCAGGAACAAAAAATGGCTTCTTATTATAAAATTCACTCGATGTTATAGCTGCAATCTAAAAGCAATCATGTTCATCTCACCGTTTTAACTGGTTAACCAGAAATATTTAACATGTTAAAAAATGTGAATGGAAACCAAATGTACGAAGCCGCAGCAGCCTGGATTTGTCTGCGCTGAACTCGGGCAAGTAGAGGAATGCTGCTTTGTATTTTGCTACAAGCAAGGTGCCCAGCTGCATCTTTTTGCCCAATATTTAGTAAACAGAGCCCTGTAACGAAACTCTTTATAGATGTGTAGTGCATAATATGCGATGTACACATACCGCAGCGTTGGCAGTGTATTGATCAGATCAGCTTTCAAGGCATTCAAATGAAAAGCTGCTGTGTGTGTGTACAGGGCTATGAATGCACACATACACACAGCCAATGTACACACACGTGCACATAGCTAACATACACAAACACACCCTCTCAACACAGGCATGAAACGACTCTGTATAATAAAGCGCTGGCCATGAGAAACTTTGCCTTCACAAAAACCAGAGACTATGTCAAAATTGAGCCATCTCTCAAATCTTCATAGTTGCCTATTTCTAAACTTTTGATTTTTCTAGTGTGTAGGGAGGAAAAAACAGGTATGAGTTTACTATGGACAGCTCAAGAATACGTGAGCAAGGATGTAGGTGAACCTAAAGTAAGAGAAAAAATAAAAACAAACAAAAAAACCCCCCAAAACCCAACACCAAAAACAAACAATAAAACAAACCACCCAAAAACCCCCAAACCCTATGTATATTCCAAACCTTCTTGCTTTTTATGTGACAACTTGTCTAATTTCCAAGTAACAATGCTGATAAGAACTTTGACTTATAAGCTACTATGGTGCTATATGAGCGCTGGAGATTTAGCTACACAACATTTTCCCAAGTATAAATATATGTCTTTTACAAAGGGGAGAAGTGAAAAAACACACAAATTGCTTGTGGGTCAGGAATTAAAGCTCTTAGTGAAGCCCCACATCTCACACTCCAAATCAGAAGAAATTTCACTACTGAAGGTAATGGCATCACCACCCCACATGCCATAGGTGCTAAGTGACACGAAAGTGTCCCAGGAAAAGAAACTACAGCTTTTGCAAAAATATTTTTAACTTAATTTGATCCACAGTGAAGTCACAGCCAAGAGAGACCAACATGACTCACTAGTACAAAATGTTTTCTTTTCTGGATTCATTAGTACTAATGAAGAACAGGAGTGAGGTACCAGGGGAAATGCTGTGCACAGCAGTTCTCCAACACATTCTCCTGCCCAAGTCATGTCTCAACACTTGGTCTTTTGCTTCGTCCCTGCAAGGGTGTGTGCGCTTTGTATCTTCCAAACAACACACAGATAAATCACGACTGCAAAGATAGCAGATAGCAAGTATGTAGTGCATAGAAAAGGGGTGAGAGGTCAAGTTCCAGTTTTCCCAGATATCACAGAATGGTAGGGGTTGGAAGGGACCTCTGGGGATGATCTAGGCCAAGTTCCCTGCTAAACCACATTTGCCTAGATCAGCTTGCACAGTAACACGTCCAGATGGGTTTTGAAAGGCTTCAGAAAAGAAGACTCCAGAACCGCTCTGGGCAGTCTGTCCCAGTGCTCTGTCACTATCACAATCAAGCTTTTGCTTATGCAGAACTACCTGTGTTCCAGTTTGTGCCCTCTGCCCCTTGTCTTGTCCCTGGGCATCACTGAAAAGAGACTGGCCCCATCCTCATGACATCTGCCCTTCAGATATTGATAAGCACTGATAAGATCACCTCTCAGTCTTCTTTTCTCTAGACTAAACAGCTCCAGATCTCTCAGCTGCACTGTTTACATTTAAAAATTAAATCAAAGAAGCTCACTCATTAACTGTTTTCAACATGAGATCAGAACTTCCCACCAAAGCTAAGATTTTTATTTTTTTTTACTGCTGTTTCCTTCTGACTCACTTGTTTGTCTCATCACTCACCTAAAACAGCTAACAACTTACATCGGTACTTAGCCCCAGCCAACGTTAGATACCTAAAGAAGAATCTCTGAGTAAATGTGGCTGCTCTCATCCTTCTTTTGCCAGTGGAGTTATCTGATACCTTCAGAGGCTGAGCTTGAAGTTAATAGAGTTGAATGACCCTTTGGTGGTAGCCACTGCACTGGATTTGTGTACAACACCAAGGGTGACATTTTGTATCTTAGAAGCCTTGATTAAGTAGTGTGAATCTGGGTCTTGGACAGTTATTTATTAGCTTCACATCAAGTACATAGCCAACAGGGCTCTGCTTCCAAGTGGTCTATGCATGTTTCTGTACTATAAATAATAACTGACAGCCTTTTTTGTACAGCTTATGCTAAGATTATCTCCCACTGCTTCCTGCTTTAGGTCCTTTTGGTTTATTTTTGGCTCTGCAATTTAACTTTGGTAAAGACAAATATTTTGACACATTGCTGGCATTTTGGCCTCAGCACGCACAAAGCTGCATGCATCTTCTCAATGGCTTGGAGTTCACCATAGATACTTACTGTACAGAGAACAGGATCCAATCTGAAACTAAACTCCTAATGCTTAAAGAAACTTCATTTTTGATGGTATTATGAACTCAGGGAAATAAGTATTTTTAAAAGTACTTTTTTCCCCCCTCATTTGTTTTAACTGGATAGTTTCAGCTTCACATAAGCACAATACACTTGAAGGTTTCTGGCGAATACTCCACTCCAAGCAGCACAGTTCACCTCCTGGTGTCAATCCAGATTTGCTGTCGCTAATTATTGCAGTGGAAAAATAATTACAGAACAAAACTTTGAGGAAAAAGCCCCAAATAATCCTATCAATCTGGTGTGACATGCACACACGAACATATCAAACGTCCCAGCTGAGCAGCTCACAAAAATGAGGCATTGTTGAACGCAGGGAACAGCAAAGGCTCTGACTCTCGTGCAGAAGCAGGGAGAGCACAAATAAATTCTGAGTCAATGAGAAGGCTTATGCTAACCTGGCATTGGGAGAGTTTTCAGTCCACAAATTCCTTCACAACTGAGTAGATTTAAAGAAATAAAACTAGATTGAGCATCGCTTTAATACCTGCTGGTGTAGTTTCCCACACTGCTCACTGGCTTGTTAAATATGAAAAAAAGATGTGCCTTGCAAAGCTGCAGTGAGAAATACAGTCAGAGATGGGTTAATTGTTCACTCCTCAGATCTCCCTGTTTTTATTTTGGTTTAAATATAACCTGTTATTATAACAAGAAAACTCCCTGGCCTTGTGTACAAGACTCAAATATAATCAGCGATATCACCCTGTCCCTTAATAGAAGGTGCAATATAAAAAAGATCATTTAAGATGCCAGTAGCTTCCCTCCTGACCCTGCCTGGCTGAGAGGCAAATTGCATTAGAAAATGACATGCCATTCATCTCACGAGTAGTTGCAGGAACATTTAGCTAATTAAATGATTAATAAATTTAACACTGCTTTATAATTTCATTTAGCCGTGTTGGAAATCACACGGTGCACTGCGTGTGCACCGAATGAGATTAGGTGGGAGTTGTGGGTTTCACCGGCTGCCCTGGTAATTGAGATTAGTCTATTACTACGGTGACCTTTTTAACTTTTATATTCTCTTGTTAAAGTGAAATAAAATTTTATTCACTTTTAAGGCATATTTACTTAGTGAAATTTACGTGAAATTAAAGAAATACCGAGCGAAGAAGCATCCTTGGGATCCGTTCGTTCTCTTTTTGGTCTTTTATCCTCATTTTTGCATGCTTTTAGGGATTCTTGCTATAACCTGGCAGCCCAACACAGCACACGCTGAAATAAACTCCCTTTATCACTTAAAAAAAAAAATTCAAGCCATCTCCAAATGCTGCAAAACCAAATGGCAGTAAATACATCCAACATGGTGATGACAGGTTTACCATAGAATCACAGAACAGATATCATACACATAGATATATGTGTAGGTAGGTGCCCATACAGCTACACATGCAGTAACCTTGGATGAAATTAGAATCATAGAATGGTAAGGTTGGAAGGGACATCAAGGATCAGCTAGTTCCAACCCCCTGCCATAGGCAGGGACACCTCCCACTAGTACAGGTTACTCAAGGCCTCGTCCAACCTGGCCTTGAACACCTCCAGGGAGGAAGCAGCCACAACCTCCCTGGGCAACCTGTTCCAGTGCCTCACCACCCTCACTGCAAACAACTTCCTCCTAACATCCAGTCTCAATCTTTCCTCTGCCAGTTTAAACCCATTGCCCCTTGTCCTGTCATTGCAAGAACTTGTCAATAGTCCCTCCCCAGCCTTCCTGTAGCCCACTTCAGATACTGGAAGGCTACTATAAGGTCTCCTTGAAGCCTTCTCTTCTCCAAGCTGAAGAGCCCCAGCTCTCTCAGCCTGTCCTCATAGGAGAGCTGCTCCAGCCCTCTGATCATCTTCGTGGCCCTCCTCTGGACCTGCTCCAACAGTTCCATGTCCTTCCTGTGCTGGGGGCTCCAGAACTGCACAAAGTACTCCAGGTTTGGACCTGGGAATTTGGTACACATACCTACATATACCTATACATCTGCATATATTTACCATAGCTTCAACTGAAAACTAGCTCAGGAGCTGTAGTTCAATGGTGCCTCTATCTGTTCTAGCACAGTTAGCTAAACAATCAGAGTGCTGTGGCTGCAGTCAGCTGTGGAGAGGTGCTGCATTTATGTTATAGTAAATCTCCCCACTTTTTGTGCGTCCGTCCTCACACACAACTTTAGACAAAGAGAACCAACTTATCCACAAGTCTTACCATTTGCTATGTATTTATCTGTTCAATCAGTGGCCAAACATTCTTTACAAAGAGCAGGATGGGATCCTGAGGAGAGACAGCCTGCTCTCGTTTTACTCAGCTGATGGTTAGAATGAAAACTTGCTGCTAGTTTGTGGCATGCTGCAGATTGGTACCTTACCTCAAAGAAAGAAAATCAATTCACAATTTCATTGTGATTAATATTGAAAATCACTCCTAACATTTCTGCATAACAGTTATGGACACAGTGTCTTCAGATAGTCAGCACAGGTTAGAAGGTTAATACCCAGGTAGTTCAAATAGCCAAATAAACTCTAAATCCCTCTAAGAAATAACCTTTGTCTACCCAGGCACAGCTTGCAGTTATCTTAATGTCAGAAGCCTAAACATCTAGCCACGTAGAATTCATTTCAGCAGTACAAGGACTCATTTTATCAGTTCTTGGAAAACTTGTCAAGATTACTGACACTTAAGCCAACTCAGAAGAAATTTTCAATCAATATGTCTAATGCTAGGAGGGATGTTTCATGTGTTTCAATTTCAAACAGATGTGTGTTTATAACGTAAGGGAAAAAAAATGAATTAAAATGTATGCCATTACTGAAAACTTCTGATTTCTATCTGAATCACATGGTGAACCATTACAGAAAGTATGCTTGAAAAGGATGTTGTCAGAGCAGTGTTGACTTTTTTTCCCTGAGATCCTGATCACTCAAGAAAGGGATAAAGTACTTGATAGACTGTTCATACAACATGGATATAAAAATCCATGGTGGTTGAAGTGAAAAGATGTAGTGGAAATGGGAACTGACAAGAGTAAGTAATGGTTCTGCTCACTTACTCTGGTAAAATAAAATTCCAATACAGATGGCCCCAACATGTGGGAGAAAGAAACTATTATCAGCAAATGCATTAAATATAGTAACTACTGCAACAATTTCATCTTGGAGGCAAAAAAGATCAAACAAATTATAGGTGACAATTGTAACGACTATTTACTGTGATAATTGGAAGAGAAAATTATTCCTGGATTTCCAAACAGTCCTGTCACCACAGATGTGAAGAATCATCAACATGACGTAGAAGTACATCAGTGTCTTGATGTGGGGGAAGGCATTCCACTTCTTTTGACTCGGTAGCAGAAGTCCACCTGACTTCAGAGGAACTGGGTTTTCACCCAACACTGGGGGGCTGTTTTCTTGTCCTCAGGGCAGCAAAAACCAAGATCAGGGTCCTGAGGGACTGACTAGTCATGTGGGGTAAGTGTCAGGTCCTCTATTTTTCAGATGTGACTAAAGTAGGTGTCTATAATTCTGCTGAATGTTTAGACTTCATTTATCATCAGTAAGGAAAAAAAATGCACTTTTGGAGAACTATTCATCTGACCTAATTTACCCTAAAGTGTGATAAGATGTGGTACAGAATTGTAGAATCACAGAATTGTTTAGGCTGGAAAAGACCTCCAAGATCGTTGAGTCCAACAATCAACCCAACACCACTATGGCCATGAAAGCATGTCCCAAAGTGCCATGTTTCTCCAACTCCTCCAGGGACAGTGACTCCACCACTTCCCTGGGCAATCTATGCCAATGCCTGACCACTCTTTCAGTAAAGAAATGCTGCCTTCTCTCATTGGACAACAAACAGAACCAAACCCTTCTAATTTTAGGGAAAAAAAAGCCAACTTCCGCTAAGCTGTAGGTTATTGACAAGACCCAAAAAAACAGTAAAGCCACCACAAGGCCTCCAGAATTAAGCTTTTTCTCTTGAAAAATGTGCAGGATCAAGATGCTGAATGTCCCTGCAGCAAATGCATGGTGCTCAGTGCATTCACAGATGTAGCAGCTTTGACTTAGGAAGTCCTTTGAAATGTGGTTCTTACATCCAGGACTTTCCCATGAGTGGTCAGCAATGGCAGTTTTGTTTTCTTCTTCTCCTTTATTATATTTTTTTTTTTCTTTTTGCTACAGGAATGGCCACTGTCATTTGGATGAATACATTCTTTCCACCAGGGAAGATAATCTATGAAGCTGATGATCTGATGACATGTGCTCTGTAGAGGATATCTTACAAGCTTCAGGAAATGCTGTTTTCTATAAAAACAATGACTTATGTATAACGGAAGCTCTGCCTCTAACAAATACAGCCTGTACATTGGGCTTTCTAGAACTGAAAGTGTAATGTGAATTTTATTTCTTGGAAACAGAGATTATTTATGCTGGCAACCACAGACATGACAGGATCTAAATAGCCATTATCCACTCACAACTGTGAGAAGCAGGAAAACCCATCCAATTTTTCCAGGAACTTATGTCCCCTAGTGTCTCCCTAAGTCATGAATCACATTCCTTCAGATGAGATCAACTGCAGCTTTTATTAACAGAGAAATAATAAAAAACCTCAACCTGTTGCAAACAAATAGAAAAGACTCAGGACTCCTGTTACTAAGACATTTGGTCTACAGAAAAATGTGACAAATGCTTGAGCAGATTGATCGATTTATTTTGTTAACTGATTTGTTTGGTTGTTAGAGTTTTATTTTCCCATTTCTAGCAATAGACTCAGATCTTTTGAGGATCTGATAGCACTAATATTCAGGATCCAAAATGGTCATTATTAAAACAAGCACTTTTTAATACGAGCAATTTTGTCCGCTTAGACTTATATAGTGTCCACTTTTGCATCAAGGTATCCATGGCATCATCCATGCTAAGTTTTAACTTAAATACACCTTAAAGGCTGCCTCTGTGAGGTCCAACAATGTACACTGATGTGGAACTATGGTCGTTGTTTCTTATCATTTCCCATGGCAAACAGTGTAAGGTCAGGCTCACATTTCAGTAAGTAGCCTTTGATTTTAATTGCCTCACAGGAAAGAAGAAATCTAGGTTCCAGGAAAGAAGAAATCTAGGTTCCAGCCAAGGCACTATGAATTTTGACACTGCCTTGAGAGAAGCCACAATTTCATCCAAGGTTAGTGCATGTGCAGCTGTATGGGCACCTACCTACACATATATCTCAGGTTCTGTAGTCTAGGATTTCATATTACTTATTATCAAGTGGAAAACATAACCTTTAAGAAAGTCTCATTTGAATGGGGTGTAAAAGGTCTGTGTATGAGCCTGATATGAATCACCTTTCTTACAATAATTGTATGTACAAAATGACTTTGTCCATACCGATAAGCGCATCCATACTGACAAGGCTGTGTCATCACAGGGTGCAAAAATTCTGTGAGTCAAAGCCACACATAGCCACTTTGCCATATCAGGGTTCCATGACAAGATCAAAAGTATTAATGGCAAATGATTTTCTTCTGAAACCTGTTAAAGCCACATTAATTATCCATTGTCAACAACAGATCAATCGCTACAAAGGTGCCATGGTTATAGGCCAGCCTTTGCAGACTGTCACACATCTGCTGCCTTGACTCCAGATGAGTCACTCAATCCCATCCCATGCAGACTTTCTCTGGGCAGCAGCTGTGTTACTATGACACGTAAAAAAGCCAAAATCCTTTTTGTAGAACTCTGCCTGATGGAACTGATTCAAAGCAACACTCAGAAAAAACAACTAAACCAACACCAAGGCTAATTCACCTGACTTTAAACTCCCTTCGGTCTGCTGAATTGCAACTAAATTATTCATCTAGGGTTGTCTAAATGAGACAAGATAAGTATCATCCATAAAGAAGTTTTTACTATAGTCCCTTGGACCTGGAAAAAAATAGCTGGGTAGGTTGTTTTGGAGCTTGGAAATGCCTCTTCCTCAGCTACTAGCCAAGCCAGCATCCCCTACCCACAGGTCCCACCATCACTCTTTTCCAGTTTCCTAACAGCATCTTCTTTTAATTTAATTCCATGTTCTCACACCAAATAGCAGGTAAATAGAAGCAGAAATGGTATTTTTTAAAAAAGTAATACATCTATTGCTTCTTCTCCATAAGTATTTAACTAGTAGTGACAAAGCAGCTGCTATTTTTCACACTTGAAAAAGCATGGTGAGATCTCAGTTACCAAGAGGTGCAAACGAAAGTATTGTCAGCAGTTGGATTAAAAACCTTAAGTTTTATTTCTCACAGTGATTTAGCAGCTCAGAGATGTCAAATTCATGATGAGCATGATCTGACATTTTATTGCTATTGAAAATAGGACACATCTAGTAGAAGTTCATACAACAGTATGCTAAGGAGAAAACATCTCTAAATTTGATCCTGAGTTACTTGCTGGTGTCCACAGCAGACCTGGAACTTTTCACAGCAGACTATTTTAGCCCATGGACATTTCTGAAGTTTGAGGAGGAATCCATGTATTGGCTGAACTAATCATAGAAGGTTGGAAGGGACCTCAAGGATCATCTAGTTCCAACCCCCTGCCATAGGCAGGGACACCTCCCACTAGTACAGCTCACTCAAGGTCTCCTCCAACCTGGCCTCAAACACCTCCAGGGAGGGAGCAGCCACAACCTCCCTGGGCAACCCTCACTGCAAAGAATTTCCTCGTAACATCCAGTCTAAATCTCCTCTCTGCCAGTTTAAACCCATTGCTCCTTGTCCTGTCATTGCAAGACCTTATCAATAGTCCCTCCCCAGCCTTCCTGTAGGCCCCCTTCAGATACTGGAAGGCTACTATAAGGTCTCCTCAAAGCCTTCTCCAGGCTGCAGAGCCCCAACTCTTGTAGCCTGTCCTCATAGCAGAGCTGCTGCAGCCCTCTGAGCATCTTCGTGGCCTCCTCTGGACCTGTTCCAACAGCTCAATGTCCTTCCTGTGCTGGGGGCTCCAGAACTGTACACAGTATTCTCCTGTCTGAATTCTCCTGGCTGAATCACAAAAGAGCAGTCTTAACCTTCCAGCCCTACAGTAATGTCACAGGACATTTTTACACATTTTCATATGTTGTTCATAAAGTGAATTCCAACCTGCATTCATCCATATTGGTCTTGCTGCTACTTCTTCTTCCCCCCTCCCCCCATAATAAAAATAAATTTGAATGAATGCATCTTGAATGGCTGCCTCAGTGAAACCCTTGGATACATGGGACAAGTAATGCTATTAAAAGTGAAGAAACAAAGACTGTTAATTCTGCTAAGGGAACCCTGGCAGATACTGCAGCTCACAGTAACGTGAATTTAGCTGGTTTAATTTCTTAGGCTGTTTAATTTTAATTGGAATATTGATTTCCAAACGAATTTCTGTGCCATCAGTGTCAAATTCCTTCCTCGTAACCACTGAGATCAACGCAAGTGGCTTGCTGCATCGAGCTTAGCCAGGACTGACTCTACCTGAGCCTGACACATCTTCTAGGGTTATGACTTTCACTAATGGGCTATAATCAAGGCTGAGATCTTTGTGAAGCCCCCCCCACCCCCAGCAGTGGTTTGTGGCCAATGGACCTGCATAAACTCACAGATATACAACAGATGCCTCCACTGGCTCAATCTCAAACCACCCTTTGACTCGGCGTGTAACCTGGCTGCACTACACAGAGGATGCAGATACTCCCACAAGATCTGCTGTTGCTGGTTCCACACTCCTGGTTATGATGGATGATTTTCACTGCTAATGAGGAAGAGAAAGAGAAACTGAGTGTGTGTTGGTTCCCTTCCAGCAGCCTGTCCTGACTGACAGCTCAGCCGGCGCCTATCCACTTGAAAAGAAGTCTGAACTGGAGATGGATTAGTGGTCACACAGGCTCTCCAAAACACAGTTTTCCACAATGCCTGACTCTATGCCTCTGGGTCCGTTCTAAGCATTAAACTGATTTTTTTCCAGCTGAAAAGAAACTGTGTACATAACCTGCAGGATGGCCTATTTACCTCATCAGTCACAGAAACGCATCTGCAGGGCTACCTCTGCTACCCCCGAATAAAATGTCACCAGTATTAAGCAAATTAAGCAGGAAAGAAATAATCAGAGGTGGAAGTCTGGGAAGGTGTAAAGCCCATTTCTTCACACAAGATGTGCTCCTTAATATAGATTTAGTATTGTTTAGAGCGATCTGCTGAAATTCCTCAGAATTTGAACCATTTGACCTTACTACATTAAGCCTCCGTGTTTCCTAAATCCTGTTAATAAAAAGCAAACTGCTGGTCTCTTGCTCTCTGAAACAAGCACAGGACTATGGAAGGGGATTCAGTGTGCAAGTCTCTCTGAAGCCAGGGGTGGTTTAGCAAAGCAGTATGACAGGAGACGCCTGCTCCCCAGCTCAGCGCAGGTGTAAGCCTGCGTGCGCATCGCTGCCGCTTGGCTACAAACAGGCTGTGCATTGTACTCTGCTCATCCATCACCCGCTCTGTCAACACAGGTCAGCTAATCCTGCTCTTTGTGACCTCTGACCAGCACGCCGAAGGGAGGCAACAAAAATTCAAATGCACTGCTGAGGGAGACAGAATTGTTAAAGCTGCCTTTTCTTCTCGCCGAGACAGGGTAAAACAAACTTCTAGATGCTATTAGAGAGCAAACCTCCGTAAATGAGGAGAAGCAGCTCTCTGAGTCTTTCCCTTTATGATTAATAAGTTGTCAGGTCCTTCAAGTGCTTTCCCATAATGTAGACATTTTATTGGGTTTTGTTTTAAAGACTCCTGCCTCAACTCAGCCGTTTTATTTTAATATGTCATGGTTAAAAAACAAAACAACAAAGGCAAGCTGAGGCACGGCCCCAGCCAGACAAAAGGGGACTCTAGATGCACCACATCAGAGCCATCAACTCCACAGAGGGAGTCGATTCCTCAGTTTTTGAGACAAAACACTAAAAAAATGTCGAAGCTCGAGTTAAAGGTATGAGTTATGAGATAAGAAGCACATGAAAGTTAACGTTAACGAAGAAGACCAAACTCTCAGACTGCTGTGTCTGGAACAGGGCTTTCACATAGGTGTTTACTTCTAGGTCTAGGGGCAATTCAAGAGAATAAAGTAAGTCCAAAAGTGTTTTGCATTTGCAATAACTAATCTCATTCAATATATTGGAATTACTTCTCATTCAGAGAGGTTTCACTACTGGAATGGCTTAGAGAAAAGTATTTTCAAGCCTCGACGTTTCTTATTTAACTTTGGGACAAAGAGGTCTCAATGTTTGGAAAGACTGAACAGAAGAAATCCTAAGAGTTATAAACAAACCTGCCTCAGCTGTTAAGGCAGTCAAATGGATAATGTTTTTATTGAAAAAGTAAAACAGTTATTTAGAGTAAATTCAAAACAACTTCCCACTTCCTCCACTAACTAATAACATAGTGGAAAAATACACATATTCACTTGTGTGCTTTCGCTTGTGGGACCTACGCTCATTTCTGCAAACAGAAGGTAAGACGTGGAAATTCCTTTGCATAGAAAAGAAACTGAGCACAATGAACACAGGATAAACACTTTGTATCAAGTATTGCAGTGAGTAATGTGTTCACGAGAATCCTCCCAAAAGACTGATGGCAGCGACTGGTGGTGGTGATAGAAGGGAGGGAAAGGGTTTTACAGAGTAACTTGCCAGACGGGTACAGTTGAACCCAAAAATGCAAGAGGATGACCTGTTTTCAGTGCAGCTGGCCCAATACTCTCTTGCACTCTCCAAAAACTCTGTTCTCTTGATTTTTTTTCTTTTGGAAGCTCTACAACTTTGGTAACTGTATCTCTTCACTACTTTGCTTTTCAGCTTGTTAAGAGGGATTTGTTTTTCAAATGTAGCTGGCAGCTTGTTCACCCGTGGAATGCAAATGTAAAAATTAAGCTGAAGCCAAAAGAGAGCCATCACAAAGTAAAAATGTAGCAAAAACTGAATCTGAAACTTTGATGCTAAAGCCCAAACCATTGTGACCATTTAAAAAAAGAAGGCATTTCCACTCAACCACTTTCTCAAGTTTGAGCTGTGGGTTGTATAAAGGACAAAAACTGACTATCCTTCACACTGGCACAGGTTTTGGATCGCTGATGTCAATTGGAAGGCAACCTTGAAGGACAGCCACAAGTTGCCAGCCAAATGGTAACTATTCCTCTCATTCAGGGTACATAGCACACCCCCAGAAAATGTGTGACTGAACTTCTGTTAACTAACAGGTGCAATTTTCTGATCCATCACCTGATATTTCTCCAAGACACAAGTTTTGGTATGAAAAACTGGTGGAAATGCAGTCCTTAGGCACAATTCTAGCTCACATATGTGCACACAGCTTGCCACTGATTTCAACAGGAGTCAGATTTAAACAAATTTAAACTAAATGTTCAGCTTCTGGTAGTTCCCAAGATAAACACGAGCAGGCCCCTGTGGTGTGATAGCCGTTAATGCAAATGCACAGCTTTGTTGATATGTAAAACCTTCTAAGAGCCAGAAGCTGCTTATTCTTAGTCATCAAGATGAGATTTGAATCTTTGGGATGTCTGCCTAACCCTGTAGGCTTAATCCATTCTGAGTTACAAATTATAATAGTCCAGCAGTCGGTTAGAACTGAATCTGGATGACAGCAACATGTAAAGTTGCCGGTCAGGTTAGGGGCTGACCCCACGTTTGAAAAATCATCAACAATTAACAAAAACACTCCCAGAATCCTGAATAGAAGTAGATAGATGGCCACAAAGACTTCTATACGAAGGGTGAAAAGGCAGGAACTGATTAGCTTCACGCTAGAAAATTGAGTTCAAAGTCATCAGATGTGCTCAAGACTGGAGGGTTTTTATTGCCAAGGCAGGAACAAGTGAGGAGCTGCTGAATGCAGCTGATATTCCATTGATAGCTAAGTAGGAGACATCCTTATAAAGCTGCTAAAAAGAAGTTTAAATAGGTCTTCACAATTCAGGCTGAAAAGCAGCCTCACATGGAAACTACATCTTGTTTCAAGCAGTGGCCCCTTTTTGAGTTGATGGGTTCAGAACCTCTTCCACTTGCGTTTTCTTTTGTTGTTGTTTTTTTGTGGGACACTTCCTGTTTAGGAAGTGAAACGACATTCAAAACTGGGGTTTTACTGTAAGTGATTTCAATAATGTACTTCTGCTCCTACCACAACCACAACTCCAGTCCCTGTCTCTCCAAAAACAATAATAACAACGAATGGTGAGTTCATGACATGGTACCTCGTGATGTAACTTGGCAGCAAGAAGGAAGAAACAGGAAGGCTGGATCAAGGCTATTACAGAGCTAAAGCTTGTTTGAGTATTTGTTTTATCATTTTAAACAACTATAAAAAAAAAAAAACCAATCAAGCAAACTTGCAACTTGCTTTAAGTATAACTTTGTTTTTTTTAAAATCATTCTCACCCAAGGAACTGAATTTTGTCTGTGTCATTTTGAGACAAAGCATAGCTCTGCCACCGGCACTAGAAAGCCATGCAGACATGGCCTTTCAGAACTGCCACACAACACAACATTCGATAACATTTGTCACACATTTGTAGATCTGTTCACCAATGCCTTGTTTTTACTCTACAAGTGACATTATGTTCCTAACTCCTTTTCACTGCTCTAACATAATCAGAATCCAGTAAGTGTTCTCAGTCATTTGTAGATTCCTAAGTGAAGGATCACAGTTTTGAGCAAGATGACCTTATCTGCCAGATTATGAAGGGGTTAATTTTAAATAAAATTGAGTTCACTTGAAACAGAGCACACAGATATGACAAATTATGAACTAAGCTTCAACAGTGTAAGGAAAAGTGGCAGAAAGGCTGCAAAACCACAAAGAACTATTGGCATGATCATGCATTGTGACAAAGAAAGGAAAGTCAGAGCAGTGTAAATAAATGCTGTCACAAATGCCTGCTGATCTACCTCCACATTATGGGTTTATTTTGCTATCAGAAGTCAGACTCCTGGTACAGACTGCAGTAACTTGGGAATCACATTTTCATACTTAGTATAAATGAGCATGTAGAATAAAGAAAAGAAAAAAAATGATTAGCCATCTATTCCAAGGATCAATGTACAGCTGGAAGTACTCTTCATCTCCAGACAAACAGTGACTAATAATCCCTGGTGGTTGTTAAGAGTCTCAAGGGAAATTTTCTTAAAGCATAAGGGTGTGGACAGAGTTGTCCTGGGGAAAGTCCAGCTCAGAAAACTGCCCCAGGTCTGGATCTTTCTACTGCACATGGTGTTGATCCCCACTACAATCCAGAAGCTCAGGAGTGCTGCTATGCACTGTTCACTGACACTTTTCAGGGTAAATCTGGATGGTTTTCATTGTTGGTTGGAGAGACTTTATCCCAGTGCATTCATGGGGAGTTTGGTCTGTCATGATGCTGACTCTACTATAAAAAGGCTAAGCTGAAGACAGTGGAGGTTTTCTGGTGTTCAGCACCTCTGAATACCAAACCACTTAAGGGAACTTCTTGAAACAGGGAAGATTTCTCTACTATGTAGAGAGACACAATTTAATGAAAATAAACTCCCTCTTTAGAAAATAAGTTTTTAGAGAATAATTTTTAGAAAATAATTTAGAAAATTATTAGAAAATAATTTTTATTAATGTTCACTTTAATATTCATTTCCTGGTAGGAAACATTGATTTTGTTACTGAGAAGGGACATTATTTTATATAGGTTGAAAAGAAAAATCAGAAACTTCAAATTTTTTTCAATTTTTTTTTTTTTGTTCTAGCCCTTTGACCTCTAATTATGATTTGAAAAAGAAGCTATTTTAAAATGACCACAGTACTTAGAGCAACCACATTTTTTTCCCTCTCTGTCTTCTCTCAGTGTCTACAAAATGCTTAGAGACTCTTTTGGAAGATGATAACTGGGTAAGTTCACTTAATTTGTAAGAAAAAAGTAAGAAAGAAGAAAAGATACAATGTATTTTTAATCAAATTGCCTGGATTCTTTTTTTTTCTTTTTTTTTTTTTTGCCTAACTTGCTCATCTTATAACATGAAAATACAGGGCAACTGAATGATCAAGCAACTCCCCATTAGAAAAATGCAAATAACCCATTTTTAATTTAAAAGATAAGCTAATTAAAAATAATGGCTGTGGACAGTTCCTGACAAAGCACTTCAAAAACAAGAACCATGTATTTCATGAGACTTTAGTATTTTTTAATTAAGATGATTTTTCATTTCCCCACTTCTTGGCCTGTGATAATAAAAAGCTGCAGTTGAAAATGGAGCAGTTTTTTTCCTGTTAAGAAGTATAAAGAAGTAAGACTGATGCTGTC
This sequence comes from Ramphastos sulfuratus, assembly GCA_013399055.1. NCBI lineage: Eukaryota > Metazoa > Chordata > Aves > Piciformes > Ramphastidae > Ramphastos > Ramphastos sulfuratus. The sequence goes on along the minus strand of WBNM01009410.1, from coordinate 93,350 downwards.
CCTAAATGGGAAGAGTATAAAAAACTCAGACAGTTCCACTTGGCATTAAAAGCCAGCCACAAATTTTTAATCAGGGGAAGAGGAAAATTCACTGCTCATCACCCAGCAGTAAAGTTGTCTACTGGTACTAGCTCCCTCCCTGCCTGTTGGGCTCTGCAGCCTCTATTTCAGTGGTACTCACACCCCTGTGTCTGCCAAAAACTCTTCCTTCAGCTCATCATTACTTATTTGACCCTCTTCTCTCTGATGTCATCTTCTGACTGTGATTCTTCATGAATCAAAGAGCTGTGACCAGCTGTGATGCCAACGGTGGAGATACCTGATCAAAACACAGAACTACAGATAGATCTAACTTCTCCTGTCATTAGAGTATTCCTTCTTAAGCCTCCTTACACCAGTACTGATACAGAAACTGCTAATCTGAGATTAGCCAGAGCAGAGCTATGAGCTTGCCAGCAAATAAAAGATAAGCAAACTTTGGCAGTCTCAAAATGAAGCTGCAAGTAATAAATGCCAGAGCCTGGCTCTCATGCCCTAATCAAAGATGGGTGTGTGATAGGATACCAGTGCATCCTGTCCTGTCCTAGCACTGCCAGTGTAGCACCAAAGCCTGGTGTGACAGAAGTGTGGTCTCCTCTCCCCTCCTCCAGCAGTTCAGGCCGCGTCTAAGTGCACACAGCAGCATCCAGCTCTGTTATTCATGAAGCCAGCTCTCGGACAGTATGTGAATGAGCTATGGCCCTTCTGCTCTGCTGTGGAGACATGAAGCAGTGTAATTGGTCATCTGAGGTAGATCTGCATCTGTTTGCTGCCAGCACAGCGGTGCAAAGCAGATAAAGTACACTAACCTGGACCCTTAGGTCTGTCATGCTGTTTTCCAAAGATAGCAAGGCAGAACTGGGGACACGAATGAAAGCAAACAGACATAAACAGAAGAACATAACATCCACCTGACCAGCAGAGGATTAGGAGATACAGAAGATATTTCTCACAAGTGTTGCTTCAGCAGTCACAGTCTTAACAAGAGCAGGTGGGGGAAGTGTCTGCATGTGAGACTGCAAGTCACTGATGCAGCTTACGACTGGGAAAACAGAGCAAGTAGTAGGGAAGGAATGCACACAGAGACACAGAAAGGCAAAGGAGCCCCCAGATAGTGACTTCACACCCTTCCAGCCTGAATTTGTCTTTCCTGGGCATGTGTGCCACCCAACAGTGTTACCTTACAGTTATTTAGACTGCTTAGACAGTATTTTATTAATTGTAACACCACACTGAGATATAGAATCGTAGAATGGTAAGGTTGGAAGGGACCTCAAGGATCATCTAGTTCCAATGCCCTGCCATAGGCAGGGACACCTCTCACTAGTACAGGTTACTCAAGGCCTCATCCCACCTGGCCTTGAACACCTCCAGGGAGGGAGCTATTTCTAATTCAGACCTAACCAAGAGCTCTCCTAATAACGGCCACAGCATAGGAACTCCTAGAGCCTGGAAAAAAATCAGATATTATTTGCCATCCACCCTCCTTGCCCTGAAAAACACAAATTCATTCAAGGGTTTATAACCACGGGGTGAGAAAAATCCCTCATGCATTGGAAAGGTGAGGTTCATGAGCAATCAGGAAACCTTTGTAGGCTTGTAAAATGTGAGAGGCATACCTTTGCAGCTTATAGGTCATACATTATGAGCAGAGCCCACAGTCATTATACAATCAAATTTTATAGACTTTAATTGACTCCTTGAAAGCAACCTAAGGCTTTTAAAACGTGAGGCCTCCATGAAAAACAGTTCTAGAGTATCTGAAGATGCTTGTAGGGCTGCTAAGCAATCCACTTGAGTTGTGTTTCTTGTTGCAAAACCTATCCATTGGAGAGCAATATGTGCCTTCAGTTTTCAATCAGAATACTTGGTGGTGCTAACACTTTTCCAGCATTTAATATACAGTCTCTAGAAAAAGCCTGCTGAAATCATTTCCCCTCTTTGGAATGCAAGAAGAGCTGACTTATTTTAAGTTTATTTTTACCAATTTAATCTTCAAAACTTCAAAGTTTGTTTTCTGCTGTATTTTTTAAGGCAGAAACCCAGTCTCTCCAGGATTACAGCCAAATATGTGCAACATCAGGGTACACCTGGAAGTCATTAAGACCTGCATTTCAAATCCTTCTGCAAGGGGGGCTCTGGGAGACTCCATCCTCTCTCTTCTCAATGTTGACACCGTGTTTCTATTAGGGTAACCTTGAGCCAAAGGTGTTCAAAATAAGGAGTCAAACTGCAAACAAACACATTATAAAGAACTCTGCAGTACTGCTCCAGGGTAGGGTCAAAGGCCAATTATGTCAGGCTGAGATAGAGAAAGCCAGAAACCTCATAAAGGACCAGAAAGTTCCCAATGAATAATGTGAAAGCTTTCAGGGATCTTCAAGCATGCAAATATTTAACTTCAAAATGCACAGGAGTAATTTTTCTTTTCTTCATCGTGTTCACTTAAAAATCTTTACTAGAGGTTCATAAAAAAATCAATTATTTATTCTTCTACAGTCAATTCCATGGCTTGCTTGGATTTGTTTTTTAAAAAAACAAAAATACTGATATGATTTAAAACTCATATATATATATTTTTTTTTTTTTTTAATTTTTTTTTTCCTTCCTGGTAAATTGTGAGTTGATATAGATATGAGATGCCAGATTGTTGGAAGCAAAACAGAAATTGCACTGTGAACTGCCATACCAGCTGGTAACCACATTTTCTAGAAAATCTGTGGGCAGGCTGTCTTGAGAAAACAGAATGGGAGCTAAAATTGTTGCTATTTTTGTGTGATAAGTAGATAACTGAAAAGGCAAAACACAACAATTGCACTTCAGAAGTGTTAGTTTTCTAACTATTCATATTTCTTTTTTCTCTCTTTACATTTGCTTTGCCACAAAATGCTTTGTTCACCCTTTTAATCTTGAACATATAATGTCTACAAAATCAGCTTTTCATATTCTATTTATCTGGTTCCAAGCCAGGTGCAGTAGTCCCAACACAATATTGTAAAGAAATGAAGAGATGGCTGCTGAGCTAAACTTTTGGACTTGCAAGACAGCATCTTTTTTTAGGAAATCACATTGGTTTTAATGAGAAGCACCACAGCATTGCTGCCACATTTGACTTGGGCCTGTTTAATATATGAACAACTTGATGACTTTTTTTAACATAAAATCCTGATTTCTCCATTCACAGAGCAAGCAGACCTTTGTTCCCTTTTAAAATAGCTGAGGTCTGAACAGAGTCCCCAAAAGGCTGGTATAGTACTTGCAATAGCAAGCAAAACAACCCCTCAACTACCTAACCTACAGCTCATATGCAGGAAACTAAACCCAACCATTTAACTAAGGTGAGAGACTCTTTTTTTTTTTCCCCTAGGGCAAGGAACCATTTGGAGAACTTTGAGACACAGACTGACATGACAATATCACACAGAAAAATAAGGGTGATTTTTGTATCCTCTGATTCATCCCAGGGCTCTGAATGGTGCCACAAATGGCCCAGCTCCTGGCCAAGGAGGCTGGGCTCCCACTCACATGGGCAGACCCCATCCCTGTTCGCCCTCCCTGAGCTCCAACCTCTGCTCCCTGTGCTCTCAACTCTGCCGAGGAAGCACCCTCAGAACAGCAAATACAGGATAACAAAACAAGTCTGGACTCTATGCAGCTGTCTGGCCACCATTCCCGGGTCACTTCCAGGTAAACAGTGACAGACTCTTGGCACTCAGAGGCAGGTGGGGGAGACTGTGATAAACCTTGTTTGTCCAGGTGCAAAGTTAGACATGGGTTTTGCTGTTTTTCTTGAGAGGCTCACCCCTCCACCTGGCTGCAGAGCTTTCAAGCCATCCTGATAGTCCCACCCATCACTGGGAGCTTCTGGAGCCTTTCAATGCGTTGGGGGAAAAGCCTTTTTTAGTTTAAACAACACAGAGAAAAAGACTAACTTGAATCCTGTGCCTTAACCCTGGTAAATTTGCTGGCAGTAATTCTCCCCCAGCAAAGCCAGACGGCTGAATGGAGTGAGAAAGGAATGCCAGCCTCTTAAGCACAATTTCATCATTATTATAACTTAAAGCAATGATTATTAAAAGCACAAGTTTCAGGGCTCTTCAGGGCAGTCACTGCTGGAAGCACTGTGAAAAACTGATACAAGATGAAGCAGAGAAGAACTCATTGTAAGGCAGAGAGACAGATCAAGGTTGCGACTGATATGGTTGTGCCCTGGAAGTGTAAACAAATGCGAAATGTGAAGGGATTTCATTCCTGAAGTCTTGCAAGGACTTTGCAGATTCAGAGAGGAAAAGAACACTATTGGCTGCACTAAATATTTCAGGGCAAAACACTTCCTTGGCATACTTGCACAGAAGTAAAGGTCTACAGAGGTGGCTGGGCTGGAGGTCTCTCTTAACACCCAAAGTGTTGTCAAAAAAGAGCAAATTTGCCTCTTTTGGTAGGAGGTGGACCTCTTGCTGAAGACAAGGGAGCAGGGGCCAAATGACTGATTCCTCATTGATTCCTACTTGTTCTAGGGGTGGGTCAGTTTACATATCTTTCATCTTAAATTAGGATTTAGAGAAAAATTGCAAACAATGAGGTGAGTGTACTGGCTTGTACACAGCAAAGCTGAGCCATTCCTAAGGGTGGCCTTGGCACGGTAAAGTTTCACACTGGGTTAGCAAAGAAAAGATACTTTAAAAGCAAAATCTTGAAGGGTATTATGAGCAAATCCCCTTGTGTTTAACACACTGACCTCTGGGACACATGAATACTGGAAATAACTGCAGTAGTATTATCCAGTGGTCTTAAGGAGCTGGGAAGCATTTAAGCAAGTACCAGACTTCTGCCTTGACTCCTGTTTTCCCAGATCTGCAGCTCTAAACGTCAGGCTGAACAACTGTCAAAAGCCAGGCTGATATAAACTCACACCATTCCACATTTAACTCCATCTATTTAATTACATATAGAGTTAGCATGCTAGTTTAAATTACACCGAGTGGCAAAACTCTGTAGCATTTAATGCAATCGAGCAAACGTTTTCCTCCTGATGGTGCCCTGGGAGGTAGGAAGAGTAGGTTAACGAAGGTACTTTAAATGTGAAAAGCACATGTAGCATATCACCAAATGTATTTTCAGTTGCATAAAAGATATGCCTCGCTCCAATGGCTATGGCCTTAAACTCATAGAAACGAGAAACACCTGCACAGTGTCTCTCAATGCTGTATTTATTTGTCTGTGAATATTTATAAGCATTTAAGCTACTAATGTTGTTGGCATTGTTAAATCTTGATTGTGAAGTTTGTAAATATTCAAAAGAAGCAGATGTTTACTAATCCCATTTACCTTTAAGGGGGAAAAAATGTAAAACTGGAACGAAAGCAGATTGTTAAAGTGTTTTCCCAATAGAAACAACCAAAATAAATTATGGCAGTCTGAAGACTATAAAGAGTGACTTCAAAGGTCAAAGGATTAAAGACAGTCTAAACCATGAAATGCATTTTATTAGATTAATAAAACATATGATTTTGCTAACTTAATTATATGAACAAATTAGCTGGAAAGGAACTTCAGAGCTTGCCATCCCAAATTAACGCCGGCTACGGCGAAGGCGAAGGCGCAGCCGCAGCCGCCGCCGCCCCGCTCTCGGCCGCCTTGCGCAGGCTGCTCCGCAGCGCCGGCAAAGGCCAGAGCCGGGAGGCTGCCGGCAGCGGGGCCGAGGGCCGCGGCGGCTGAGCGGCTGCCAGCGCCGGTCAGGCTCTTCAAAGAGCTGGGTTCTGCTCTGGGACCGAAGCTGGAGAGCAGGCTCAGCCAGTGCCAAGGAGGCCTACACTTGGCTAGCTGAGTAACCAAAACACTAATTCAGTTCTCTCTTCATCTGTTTTAAATCATGCTTTTAAGTGTATTTATGTGATAAAGAATCGAAGTTGTTTCTTTTGGCTACCTAAATAATTGGGACACTCTCCTTTTCAAATAGATTGACATTTAAGTACAACAAGCACATTGAAAAGTGAATTCTGGCTTACAGAGCCTTGAATTTGCTTAACTCTTTCAGAGCTTAATAATGGCTCATTTCAAAGTCAGGTTTCTCAAGGAAATACAAAGCCTTGCAGCACCTGCAACTCAGGGACAGACTGATCTAAAATGATCTCAAAAAGATTATTGCAGCCTGGACTATTTTACACTTTAAAAAAAAAAAAAAATTCAGATAAAAGACCTCAGTGTTCAATTTGTAAGGAAATTCAGCCCTAAACCAAGCGCGTGAAAGAGCGATCTCTCACTCCCGCTACATCAACAGCGATGAAGCAATGCCAGGAAAAGAAGCACACCTTTAAAATGGTTTGGTAACTTCTCAGGAGGCAGCAGCCCAGTGACATGATTCAAGATTGCTCCCATTAGCTTTATGCAAGTCCAGAATCACATTCACTTGGTTAATTCACCTGCACACATGCAGCTCAAAGCAACAGTGCCCCTGCAGCTCCTTCTGCTGTGACATTAAACATGGCAAGGTTATCATTTAATATACCCTTACTTAAGAATTGATTTATGGCCTTGGAGAGGGGGTGGGCCTCTCTTTCCCAGTACTTTACAATTTGCTTGGACAACGTTGCAAACAAACCCTTAACGTTTCTTAAGTACAAAAACTTGACAGTGCTAAGCCCCATAAAGTAAGTCAAAATTTATCTTTCTTCTTCAGTGTGCTTACTACAGGTGCATGCTTTGCTGATACTTTTTCTCACTCACTATTTTAAGGTTTACATACTGGACTAAGAAAAAAAGAAAAAATAAGCTTTTGCTATTTTTACTTCTTATTCATGCCTCAACTACCACTAGTTGTGACAGTGAAACACTATTTCACTTCAACAGCATCACCACCACATTCTCACTCCATTAATAAGCTCCTCTCAGAATCCACTCAGTTTCAGGCTAGCAAGATGTGATAAGGTGATGCAACATCCTCTAAAAACTAAGGATTAGTATTGTTTCCAGATGAGAGAATGCTTTGAAAACTCCTGATTGCTATTTCAGTCTGCATATGGATCTTAACACAAAACTAGACTTCTTTTCCTTTGTTTCTTTTCTTTTTCTTTTCTTTTTTTTTTTTTTCCTTTTTTTTTAGTAACATCCTAATGTGCCATCAGCATTGGATAGGAAAAGAGATGGACATGATTCCAACGTTTTAAATTTTCAAGGTCATGTAGCCCAAATCATTAAAGCAAAGCTCTCTTGGGTCACGCAGCAGTGGCTGAACATGCAAACAACAGCTAGCTCTGGAAACAATTTCAGCCTGATTTATTGGGGTTAACCTTACACGGACTTGGGATTTGTTGTCTCACTGAAAGAAAAGCAGAGTGAAACAAAAAGCAAAATCTTCCCTTTTTTGAGATTGATAAAGTAATTTCTTACTTACGCAGTGTCATCTGGCTCTCCTTCCTCTCAAGGAGTGGTTTGGACAACCATATCCAGAGCCAGGAGAGCCTTTCTGGTGAAGCCATGCCAGATCTCTCCTTGACTACAGTGGGCTACTACAGTAGCATGACGGGACATAAGGACCCCTCACTTCTCAGCATGAGATGGGCATGTAGATCTCCCTCCTCAACACTTAACCTCTTCTTTAGCTGTCCTTACCAACCCTTGCTTCTATCTGCAGCCATTGCTGCGTCAGCTGTATGTACAACCCCAGACTGGGACAGGTAGCCACCAAGAAATGTACTGTTTGCTGTCCTACACCACAACACGTAGCAATACCTACTTTTGCTAATGGTTGCCCTTAGGGGACTGAGAAGACCATATTAATAGTAATTCACATTGGGATGCTCTGAATCAGCAAGATGCATAAGAAAATGAAAATAGCAGCAGCTTTGCATCATTACAACTCTACCCCTTGTGGATTTTCTGCTAGTGGCAATCTCCCTGAGCTGGCATAGACTAAAATATTCTCCTCTTAATACCATTCTCCCTCTCTCCAACTCCTACACTCAAAGAAAGAGTTACTAAGTGGCACTACTTTCTTATTTTAATGAATGCATGCAAAGCATATTTATATGAGTACTAGAGCGTAGAGGTTTAACATCAAGCTTTCTCATTGCAAATCCCACACTCTGCTTGCTATTTGTATTTTTTTTTTTTACTCAAAAGATTCTCAAACTACAAGTGCAAGTTAGAACAACAGTGAAAATGACAATACCTACTATTTACTGCATTAGCTTTACCAACAATCTTCTTGTCACCTCTGAAGGTTAAATACTGGGATAACAGTCACCGATAAAGCACAAAACAGCGTTAGTGCTTCACACGAGAGCAACTGCAATATCCTCACTCTCAAGTCTCTGGTATAGACGTGGAAGGGTTTGTCAAGCTGGTGAGATGCTAACCTTGTTTATCTGTGAATGCAAAACAACATTCCCCATCCAGCAGTGTCGCTCTGACCTTTGTGTGGAACCTCAGTTCTCCCCATGCAGCATAACAATGCCGCTTTTGTGCAGCCAGTGTAAGGCCATGGGAGTCAGGATTTACTGCTCCGGCAGTTTAATCAGAACCTTCATACTTCGTGGCTTATTCAGTTTGCACTCTAAACCAAAATATGTAAAATGCCAGAACTTTTTCCTTGCTTTCCATATCTGTTAACTGATAGTCGTTATCACTCACTTTCCAAAGACTTCTTTTTACTGCAAACGCAGGAAGGAAAACCCCAGAAATAAAATGCACAAAATGCTTGCTCGGGTAACACAAAGTGAAGGATATAGCTTTAAAAGCTTTCACTGATTTGCCTTTTGGTGCACCACGCAAGAAAAACTAGCTGTACTTAATATCCTAAGTATTTCTATGCCCACATTCAATCGGTCTGCAGAGAGCAGAAGTTACACACCTTTTAACATTTGAAAAGGGGCATTAGAATAGTAATTGTCTAACCTTTATTCATTGCAGGTACAGGCCTTATATGTCTTTAACATGCATTTTTAAAGGAGATTTACAAACAGCTAAAGCAGGGGCTCAGAACTGCAGGCAGCCAGAATACAGGAATGGTAACAGACAAATGTGGAGTGAATATTACGGATCCACTCCTGAAATGAGCTGCAAACCTATGATCCAATTAAATCCATAGAAAACACAGCTGCAGAGCACTCTAGGACTCACACAGTAAACTTCAGCACTGAACACAATGTCATCTTTCTTTTTCTTTTTTTAAATTTTTCTCCTTTCTTCCCCCACCCCGAGAGGGTTACCTGCTTACCCAGGAGTGGTGCTGACAGCACAGGCTGCATGCATTGGGGCAGCACCCACAGCTGCCTTGGTGAGCAGTGCTCAGTCTGGCAGCTTTGGCTTGGGGGGTCCTGTGAATGCCTCCTTTCAGTTTCAGTCCCATGTGGTTTCACACTTCGACCCCACAAGTTCACTTTGAACTTCAGGTTCAAATGAATGCAAAAAAACCAACACAAAAGACAGTCAAAACCACTGCTTATTGTGGAAGAAGCAAGCCTAACTGCATATCAGATGGTTCCAAACAAAAAACATCAATTAATCTCATCTTTTCAGTGGATGTTTTCTTACAGCATGCTATGAAAAGAATACTGCCACTCCTTCCTGAGCTTTAATACCACCGTTGTGTTCTTCCATGCGCTTGCTTCTAAGTATGCATATATGCAGCCATTAAGTTTCACATCATAACCCTTCAGATGTGCTCATCTTACTACAGTAAGATTCCTTTTTAATTCCATATGACTATAAATAGTATGTTTGCTCTGGATTTACAGACAAATCTAAGTCAATGTTATGCTAGGTCATTCTTTGAGTTGCATCTGTCTGTTTATTTATGTCTGTACCTGTGAGACAGAAAAAGAAGTGACAGTTATAAGTAATTAACCAGTTTAATGAATCTAAGTCAAGGAAGAGAATTCAAGTTTAAATTCAGCTTGCTCCCTATGCAAGAAGAAACTTTGTGATCATTTTGTTTTTCCAGCAAAATACATAAGCAATGACTGATAACAACTGTTTATTCTATCTCAGGTTACTGTTCAAGTATTTGGCTAGAAGGGTACCCTACTAAATTCCAAGTAGGTTTAGAATTTTTTTGTAGGGAATTTTTGAATGAACTCTCACAGTCATACTCCAGAACTCTTAATGCTCCTTTCAAAACACGAAAGCACCAGGCTGCTTGTTTTAGGGAGTTCAGAGTAAGAAAACACTTCAGCAAGTTGTAAGTGAATGCATAGCCCTAACCAGAGGCTGGTATCTTGTATACTTGTATTTCTCAATCTAATTGACACATTTGGTTTGGGGATTAAATAAAAAAAAAAAAAGTCAGTCACTTTTATATAGAAAATGCCAAATATGTAACCAAGTCATCTTCAGGAGTGAAAAAAAGAAAAAAGAAAGCCTGTTCATAATCATCATAAATTCACAAGCCAAAAGCAAGTCAGGTGGCTACACCTGTATTGGCTGTGCTAAAGTAGGAAACTAAGACTTTAGAAAAATTAAGACCTTCCCCCATATATAGTTACCATTGGAGAATTTGTTCCAGCCTCTGCATTCAATATACACTTGCCACGTATTGATTTTTTTTTCCCTTCAAAGCTAATCTTTTGACTTTGCAACTGCAAAGAAGAAACATTGTCAGACTGATTATGAGGAAGCTCACTAACAGTTTGTGCATTTGATGCTCTGGCTATAATGTTGTACAAATCTAATGTCATAAGTCTTGGATCATGTACAAATACAGAAAACAGCATCAAAGATGCAGCTTTCCCCCAGGTATTGGTCTTTCAGCTTGCAGAAGACTCATTCATTTCAAAACACGCTGGAATAAATGACTGGCTGCACTGAAGCCCATAACTGCCTTTATATATAAGCCTTTGTATGACATTATTGGATGTCTTGAAACATTTTAAAGTTTTATTATAGTGTTTGAAATCAACAAGGCAATTAGCGAGACCTGAGACTGTGTAGTGGGCAAACAAAATTGCCATCAATAGTACTCTGTAAAAGTCAATGTATGTCTTGGGTTTATGGGCCAAAAGTAAGTGTGTGTCCATGGACACATCTTGTCATTTTTATCACTATAGCTTAGGCTTTAAGGGAAAGTCCATATATCCCAAATCAACTTTTATCACTGTTTTCTTGTACAAATAACAACAGGCGGGAGAGAGAATGGAGATGATTAGACCCAACAATAATATGAGTAAAGGAGTAGGGTTTTCCTCGAACTAGCAAGGGACTGATAAATAATAAACATATTCTTGTACTTTCTCTCAAGATAGCAAGCCAGCTACAAAGTACCATACATGTCCAAAACCACCACGAAAAATGCTGTGTGCCATTGAAACGAGAACCGCTAACAAAACCTGCCCAGAACAGCAGAGTCAAAGGTGGAGACACACTGACAGATTCCCCACTTCCAGTCACAGGCTGTAACAGATATTTCAGAGAACTGATGTCACCCAAACCAATTTTTTGTAACGGGAGGGAGGACTTCATAAGTGTCTTCCTGTGCCTGAGCAGACATAAACAAGCATACATTTTCTGGACCTTTCAATATGTACAGGAGATATCTGCAACCAATGCTACTGCCACATGCAGCTAGCTGGCTTTTGGTAGCTGACATATGTTCCTAATTTGTTTCCTGCCTAACCAGAAGGTGTGTTTACTGCTACAAAATCAAGTTAACATTTACAAAGCATAATTATCTTTAAAAAAAAACCAAAAAAAAAAAAAACAAACCCACTTTGTCATATCTTTCAACAAACTCCAAAAAGACTGGGAAAGAAACAAGGACTGCTGTATCTTATTAAAGTCGACATTTTATTCAGCAGGTGGAAACAGAAGTCAGCTGTCTGTTCTTAGTTTCTTTCCTCTGTGGCCTCTCCTGGGAAGGGATGTACTCTAACAACCAAGTAACAAGATTAGTCTGATTCTCTCTCTCCCTCTCTTTTTTTTTTTTTTTAATGATGATGATGATGATGATGATGATAGAATTCTGGTTAAAAATTTTGATTTGTGAGAGTCACAATGTGGGTGTCCTACAGGCTATAAAACTTCACCTAATTAGGTTTCCAGCCAAAGTTTGTAAAGTCAGGCTGAGATTGGAGCACATCACAACTGCTTGGCATTAAATGTGAAAATAAGTGACAGATAAGTAATCTAGCAAGACAATCACAACAACAAGAGTTTATCCACCTCTGCTTTTCAACATCACAGCTACCTATAATTTATGGCATACATATTTTCACAATTTGATGCAACATTTACATTAGTTTAATCAAACACTTTCAGAGTGTCTGGTTCATTACTTGCATAGCACTATATCAATTGCACTTTACTTACTTCCCTAATCAAAGACTATCTGAATTCTTTGGACTGGACAAATGGATATAGATTTTACAGGAACCAAATCAACTAAATACATATGCATTATTTTAACTGAGAAGCATTTATATTCCCTCGTAGCTGTGATTTCTAATCCAACAGGCTAATATTATTCACTGAAAAATCACATTACAGTACAGTAATTTAAAGGGATAATAAACACATAACACAATAAATAGTAATGTTCTAAGCTCTTGCCAGCTGTGATTCAGTCAAGTTCAACCATGGATATGGAAGTAAGCCATTCCTATTCATCAAAATGAAAAAGCTCTATCAAGACCCATAGAGTTGAGTGGGATTTAAATACAAGTTTAGATTCTGGAGAGATTCAAGGCAAGCACACCCCTAAACTAGAGCCCAAGAGCACACATACTAAGTGATGCCAGAACTCCAATGTTTCTTCAACTATTCTCTAATTGTTTTTTCAATGAAACTTTGTCATTCTTCTGTGTGCAAATCCTTTGTGCATATCACTCATGGCCAAGGATGGCAGATCATGTTACTGCTTCCCTTATGTTCAAGGCTTGCCTATTGCTTTGTCTTGTCAATAGCCTACAATGTTCATGCTATGTTTTATTACCCTACCCAACTAGTATTATGCTGTAGCATCAGAAAATCTTTACAACTGCCATTAAGTTTGTCTAGACAGAGGTTTGGTTTTTTTTTCCTTAATTTTTTTCATTACAGAAATAGCCCTTATTTTCCTTTAATGATAGATTATATGTTCACCTTAGAAGAAGGGCTGTGTACACTGTGGTTGAGACATATCATACAATCTATGAAGTCTGCTGCAGCTTGCTAAGTCACAGTCTGCCCTGTATCTGTGCAAGAGCTTGCCATGCACTGAGCAGGAGACACTAGGCACGAGGAATGTAGTGGTGTTGTCCTTTGACTCCAATTCTGCAGTGTGGCAGAACTGTGTAATGGTAATCAGACTAATGCCAAAAGGATTTCCCAAGACAGACTCTGTATGATTGTCCAAAGGACTTCTAAAGCAGTTGCTAAATATTTTTACCCCAAAATAAATAAATGAAATATTTTTCAGGACACTTCTGGTCCACATGCTCAACTAGATTTTCTTATGAGGTTTTACCAAATCTCCACACTTGCTTGGACATTGCTTTTTATCTCGTTCTTGTGCTGGACAGGCAGAGCACAAAGGATAGAAGGATCGTTATCCTGGACAGTTTGAGGCTAGCAGGCAGGTGGCCACTGTGTGTGAGCAGAGAGGGTCAGCACAAGCACCTGGACCCACCCAAGAAGGGGTTTCCAGACCTGCCAGCACAGCCAGCTCTGTCTGATGGCCACAGGAAATGTCCACATTTCTAATATCGGCAACATTTGGGTTTTTTCCTAAATTGTTTCCCATACTAAAGTGACCATAAAAGTTTGAAGGTGAAAGTGCTCAAGGCAGCAGAAATTCAAACTATTTTGCTGTACATTTTAGCTTCAGAATGTTTTGTACTTGAAACATTCCTGAAACACGTGCAGCCCTGTGTCAGAGAAGCTATTTTTTAACATACACCAGCAAATCTGTTTTTGAAGAAAACACAAGAAACAGGGGGAGGCTGAGCAGCTTTTACTCCAATATTAAATATTATTATTAATTAATGAATTAAATAAAATTAATATTTATTCTGTAGCTCCATGTGGCATCTTTTCTCTTAGTACTGGAGATTTTATGTGGCATTTAGAAGCTTTGTTATTTCAATAGCAAAGGTAAAGAGGTTAATTCCTCTTTAACAAGGGTCTCTCCCCGCCTTTTCCCTCCCCCCCTCTCCTTTTTTTTGGCTCGGCCTAAATTTCTAACACTACCTTATGAAATGTAGTATACAGCTTTTAATTGTGCCCAGAGGCAGTACAACTTCAGAGAGGGTTTGGAGCAACTGGCAGAGGATTTGCAGAACAGCTGTGTTCCGGGAACATGTGCAGCGCAGTGCAACAGCCCCGTCAGCACCTGCACCCGCTTAGCGCGCCCACCCCCACGCCTCCCTGTACCCACCACATCTGGGATTAATCACCCCTTTTAAAGGAATTAATACTCTTAACGTTTTTATTTTATTAGACCTGTAGGAACATGATGCTATATTAAAATCTGCAGCTTATAAGGAGTATTTTGTTCAAGCCAGAGTTACTGGGGGGAATAAAACCTCCCTGTGCTTTGCCAAGAATGAATTGTTTTAATATCCCAACATTCAATATTATTTATTATTATTAAAGTCGAGCACTGCTTTGGTGAGTAACTGGCTTTTTCGTGCTTTAACCTCCTTTTCCCCACTGAACTCTACCTTACACTTTCAACATTTGCTGCAAATAAACCCCTATAGTTCCTCTTTCCCCTCCCCATTTTCTCGGTGTACTCTATTCATGTTCGAAGGTTCAAAAAGAAGTCCTTTAAAAATGTGATATTATTTAAATGTCATTCAGTTCCAACAGCAGTATTTGCTTACATAGTTTAGACAGCACAGAACTCTATTCATGCGTGAATTATGCCACATTAACCATTTAAGATAGATTTTCCTGTTAATTCTACAGGGGAGGAATCATATTAGATTTGCCCATTTTGTGTAACTTATAATGGAATTCAGTAATGTGAGTCCTGCTCGTTACAATGATGGGGACTAGAGAGGCAAGCTGAGAAGAAGAGGAGAGAAATCAGCTTTGTTATTAATTCATTAAAACACACAAATTTCCCAAAAGTCAGACACCTGAGTGAATGCACTTGAGGCAAACCCACAAAGAATTGCCACTGCTGCCACCATTTAGCAGTGCACTGGAATTCAGTTCTAATAATTTCGCTGAATCGACAGCTTTTCCCACAAATCTAATGTACCAAAATCCACAAGCAATAGAAAAATACAATGCTAATACTTTCTGCATTGTTCTACAGAGCCAAAAAGGCATAGCATTAAGCCTTCTCTTGCAACATTTCACACTAAGAATGTTTTGGTTGGTAAGTATGAGAAGGTTTTGTCTTGAAACTCACCATCTATCCAAGAACTGAAACAGGAATATTTATCCTCCCAAACCTTTGGGTATATATCAACGCAGATTTCTCAGTATGGAATCATAGAACGGTTTGGGTTGGAAGGGACTTCCAAAGGTCACCGAGTCCAACCCCCCTGCAGTGAACAGGGACATCCTTCACATTTAAAAATTTGGTCTGCAAAAGTATTTATAGGATGAAATATTCTGAAAATTAAGCAAAGTAGTACAAGATCCAAAACTGGTGAAAACATTTTGCCTTAGGATTTATTTTCCCAGTGGTAGCTACAGCATAGTCCTTTTGCATTCCATAATTCTGTTGCTTAATGTTGTTCCACTGAGCTGGAATTGTTCAGCAGCAAAATAACTCTTAAGCCAAACTCTCATTGGTCATGGCCAATCTTAAGGCTAATTTTTGCTCTAACTGAGAACTGGTCAACCTCAGCAACCTTCTACTTCCATTTATCTGTGTTGGGTATCCTCTTCTTGAAGCAGACAGACTGCAGCACAAGACTAATCTGTCTTTTGGCTCACTATGCCCAATGTCTTTACCAACTTTGTTCAGTTGTCCTTCACACAGAACAGACTTCCCTATTTCTGTCATAGGGAACAGTATATTTATAGTGACTGAAGCCTAAAAATCTAAGTACTTAATTAAATATGTGCAGTTCTATTTTGAGAATTACCATAACCTGCTTGGATATTATGCACATTACATATTTTAACAAGGAAGAGGGAAGAAGGGGAAAAAAAATCTTGCTGCTCCAGTCCGTGCTGGCAGAGAAGCCTTCCTGACTCACCCAATTTCTCACTCCCCCTCACCTCTTGAACAGCCCCCAGGAAAAATCCATTCAACCCCACAGGATGCTGCAGCACCTTTTGTTGGGATCTATCCCTTTTAAGGGAGGTGCTGAATGTGTTTTTAAATTCACTTCAATTTTTTTTTAAAATTATTATTATTCTATTGCAGTTCTGTTATGAGGGCATGACAGATGTGTGTTAATTTGAGCCTTAGCTAGCTCCCATCACCCTGATTTTAATGGAGCTGAACAAGTTCATATGCCACTATCTAACTCAATTGGGAAGTTGTAATCAGGCTGATTTATGCAATGGCCAAACCCACAGCTCTCACTGAACTTGCAGTCCAGACTTAACAAGAAAGGGAACAAATACACATATAGTTGTCCATAAAAGTCCTTGTCTCCAGTCCAAGTAACTGGAGAAAGGAGACTTGATTAAATCAGAAAAGCAAACGCACGCTTGCACAGTTCTAGTTTTGGAGCCACAGTACACTGCCTGTCCTGAGTGGCAGCTTCCTATCCATTGCCAGGAAACACAACTTGAGGGGCAGAGGTTGGGATAGGCTGAGTGCAATTTTAAGTACGGATGACTGGAGAAGGGAACAAGGTGGTGAAGAGAAGCACAAATCAAGCATATTTCCCCCC
>WBNM01009410.1:47464-76528 GCA_013399055.1 Ramphastos sulfuratus | reverse complement strand
ACCCCCCGCTCCCCCCCCCCCCCCCCCCCCCCGAATTCTACTGAGGTTTAGGGGTTGGTGTGCTACTCTTTCTTTCTTTCTTTCTTTCTCTTTCTTTCTCTCTTTTTTCTTTCTTTCTCTCTTTCTTCCTCTCTTTCTTTCTTCCTCTCTTTCTCGCTCTCTCTTTCTCTCTCTTTCTCTCTCTCTCTCTCTTTCTTTCTTTCTTTTTCTTTAAATACTTTCCTCATTGCAGGTAGGTTGCACAGGGAGGAGGCTGATCCTGCTCTGAGCAGGAGGGAGGGATGCCCTGACCTCCAGAGGTCCTATCCAGTCAGAATTTTTCTATGACTCTAATCAAAACTCTAAAGAGATGCTGAATTTGGCAGTGCCAAACATACTCAGGAAATGTAAAATTAGAACTGATTACCAAGACGTTTGTAAACCAGAACCCTCTGATGCCATTATATGGTCATCCAATATTTGGACAGAAGCCTTTCTGCCTGAAAAATGTTGGATGGAGCAGACTAATTTCAAAACATTATTTGCTGTGCTGCCAGCTTTTCCTTATGGAAACTCAAATTGCAGAGATCTTGGGAAGTGGTAAATTTGCCAAGCTGGAAGTCATGTTATGAATTTAGAAAACAGGGATTTAAAAAATGTCAGTAATTAGATGGCAAATTGAGAAGCAAAACTGTATTTCACAACTACAGGAAAGGATTACAACAGAGGCAATGTTTCCAAAAGTAAAGTGATATAGGAGTCTATATCTTCCTACTAAAAATAAGGGTCCTGCTCCTGGTCCTCAAGGCCTAAGAATAGCTCTGCACTAGGAATTTATGTCAGTGTAACAAAAGTATCTTTGGACATGATTCTTTTGACATATCTCTGCCATCAAAAATCCCAGTATGTATAAACATACTGAGGAAAAGTGCTTGTACTAGCCAAGGAACTCAAAGAAGCAATTTTATTTTTTTTTTTCATCATTAGAAGCTGTATTTAAAGCAAAAGCTGAATACGGTCTAGTACAGCCTAATAGACTTGGGTATTTTGGTGCAAAATAATTGTAGTGCTTTAGAAAATGCTACCAAAGAGCAAGGTGAGTGGAGATTGCTTTATAAAGTACTTCATGAAACAACAAACAAGATCCAGGAACATATGTACGATTTGCTTCTCTCTAGGGGAAGGAAATTCACATCTACCATCATTTATGAAAAAAATGTGACTGAATTTTGATGTAAAAGATCAACACTTTTGGAAAACCCCTTATCCCAGTCCTCAGAATAAATCTCATTAACAGCACAATTTGCAGAATCTCAGCTGGCCTAAACCACAGCAGGTCCAGGCAATCTGCACATCACCTAAGAGAAGTCCATTTTTAAAAGACCAAACCACTATTTTCCCCTAGTTTTCACTCTAATCTCCCAGGTGTTTATTACATACTGTAGTAATTTCTAGTAATAATTTTTATCAATAGGCCAGCAGCCTCCATCTTATTATTTTTTTTTTTTTTTTGGCAGAGGATAGGTCCCACTGTTGATTGGAAATCCCATGTGTTCTGGGGCCATGGTCAGATTTACTTAGCGTTAATGAGGAGGATGCTTAAAGCCAGACTTATGGAAGGAAAAAAAAAAAAAAAACAAACAAACCAACCAAACAAAAAAAAACCCCACCAACAAAAGAAGGCTGAAAAAGCCTGACAGTGTGAAGAATCTACCTTTGGTTTAAAACCAGAGTGGTAGAGTTTCTCACTTGTCAACACATTCCTGTACAGCACGTCCTTGTCACACATTACCAGTGGCAAAAGCTTTCTGTGGTGCACAGAATGAAGGGAGGCAGGGCAGGAAGCTTTGCAGGAGCATGTGTTCAGTCCTGACTTGGGTATTTTCCTCTGTATCCTAAATGGAAGATGCTGATTCATCATAATTTTCCCTTATGCAATAGCTGTTATTTATCCAGTCTGACTGAGATAGTTGTCACTTTTTTAGAGTCTACTTACTTTGTCTGACCGTGTAACTACTGAAATTATGGATGCTATTTATGATTAAGACAAATTCCATGCAATGCTCCTGTTCCTGGATGTCTAGTAATCTGTGCTCCAGAGTCACCCTCTAACTCCACTTCACAAAAATAATTTTACAAAGACTCACCCTCTTCATGATTGTCACAATTTCTGCTAGAGAGAGCCCAGGGCTGGTAAAATGCCAAGCAGGGCTTAAACATACTCAAGAGCTTCAAAGAGAAATGCACACAATGCTATTGATGTCAGCCTCTCACTTTAATACATGCTTAAATTCACAGCATTAAAAATAACCAATCAAGGGTTTTTCTTTGCCATCCCCACTCTTACAGTGATCCTGCAATCTGTGTTAAAAAAGAACACTGCAACTATTGCTTCTGCGTGGTGTTCAGCACGCTCAAAGTCACAACGTGATTTTCATTAGAGGCAGAAATATTTGGAAAATTGTTATATGAAGTCCATAAATCTGAAGATAAATAATGAAAATGAAACTTCCCATGAAATGCCCCAGTGTTCATTTTATTTCATATTCTCCATTGGTGAAAATAAATTAAAAATGAACAAGACTTGTTTATGCCTGCCTCACACTATTCTCTCTGTTTGAATAGCAACTGCATATTAATTTATCAGGATCCCATAAATTATAATTAGCCAGGAGGATTAACAACATAAATCCTTAAATTTAAAACCAACCTGCCCTGCTCTCTCTTCCCTTAGCCCTAAAGTGAAAAAGAGCCATAAAACCCATCACTGCTGTTTGATCCATTAAACTCATGAGACACTCTTATTTCAGCTGAGCAACTGGAGGTTGATGCTCTGCAAAATTCTTTTTAAAGTTACAGCAGCCTTCCTGGAAGAAAGAGAGACTGAGTTTGCACAGGAAAGGCCCAGCCTGAACATGGTAGATGACTCTTGCTCTTTCCACTGCATCACTAGCTGACACCAGGGAGGCTTCTCAGTATGCAGGAAATGGGCAGAAGATCTTACTAGTGAAATAGGTGAGGCACAGAGGTATCGTTTCCTAAGCACACCTTGGTGAAGATAAAAGGAAAATCTAACTAAAGTGGCTACACATGTCATT
The DNA here is from genome assembly GCA_013399055.1 of Ramphastos sulfuratus. Classification (NCBI taxonomy): domain Eukaryota; kingdom Metazoa; phylum Chordata; class Aves; order Piciformes; family Ramphastidae; genus Ramphastos; species Ramphastos sulfuratus. The sequence goes on along the minus strand of WBNM01009410.1, from coordinate 73,451 downwards.
GTACATGCAGATCTTTAAACAATAAGGATGTTCTGTGGGTGTAGCAGATGCACTGCAATCAGGACGAATCCTTTCCACTACAAATTTAATGTCCTTAAGTGTGGGTTATGGGTACGACAAGCAACGTCCCCACATCAATCATCCCCTATCAATCATCCCGAGTATTGCACTGAGCCTAGCTAGCCCAAATAATTTACAGTGCTTTGGCAGCAACACACAACCCATTTGTATGTGCAATCAGGAACTTCAATCAGAAGTACAAACTTCAAAACCCAGTTCTGTCCCACTCACTCCTGAAAGATTTACATGACAGATGTGGGACACTGGAGAAAGCTGAAACCTGCCAGTCCCATCTGCATGTTCTGGTCTTGTCTAGTTGGGTAAGTTGGTAAGGCTCTGGGACACTGCATCTTGGTCTTTCAAAAGAACATTTGAAATTGAACTGTTAGTTTAATATCTCAAGTAAACAGCAGCAAAAGAGGGAGTTCTTGATGGGGTTTACTTTTGGTAACAGACTGTAAGGTGAGGGTCACATCATGGTGTGAGCGACACAAAGGAAACCTCTCCCAGGCATTGCAATTTATATTAAGCACTCACCTTTCTTTTTATTTGTTGCTTGAAGGAGTTCAAGCATCTTTGAGAACACCAGTCCTTTATGGTCATTATGCCAGTGATGCACCCAGGGAGCAAGGATCATGGAGTGGGGCTGGAGTCATGGCCCTGCACCCATCGCACACACACAGCCCACGCTGCCCGCCCAAGCAGCACATAGCTGTCAGGGTAGCCCCTGGGAGAGCCTGGCACATTGCAAAACCAGGAAAGCAGTATTGCCAAAGGCAAAAAAAAATATTGAATTCAAACCTACAAACTGAAACATAAAATACCCAAGGGAGAAACTGTCAATTTGCTCCTCCCTACCCAAGCAGGAACATTGAGAATAGACTTTTCTTGCAGTCACTCTACAAGAGGCCATCTCCCAGTGCAGCCCATGAGGAACATGCACACAACATCAAGGCTTCTGCTGGTCAGATTCCCAGCTGGTCCATGGAAACAAACCCTCTCCCTCCACAACAGCCTGTGCTGTACTAACCTTGGCTTCCTGGCCTTACAGAATAGTGCTCAGCCACAGTGTGAGAATGCCAAGAAGGCTAACGGTCACTGAGAAGAGGGTGAGCAGAGAGAAGAATGGCAAGATACACCAATGATAACTCATGTCTCTGAGGGGTGGGTTTAGAAACAGCTAAAGATGGTGAGCTTCAAGGCTCGAGCCTGGTACTGCTTATCAGTCCTGATGTTAAGGGGTTACCACCTTGGATTTTATTCTGTCGATACCACACAGGTCTCCTGAGCTGCAGAAAACCTGTGACCTGAACCCACAGAAAAAAATCTCTTGCAATACTGTTGACTGAGACTATTTTTCCCTCCTCATGATTAATGTTTCAGGGTCTGACAAAATACAGGGGCAGCACTTTTTGAGCTTGATATGAGTTATCCGGGGAAAGGCTGCATCAGGCACACACACAGTACGTGCAGATAAGGTGGCTCAGATCAGCGTGCGATATACCTGCTGCCTACATTAGATGAGCTGAACATGACACGGAGCATTTCTGCTCACTTCACACAGCTGATATTTATCACAACTCTTTTCAAATGCTTATCTCCATCCTTTGGAGTTCACTTATACCATGAACAAGGTGAACTCCCAGGTGGAACGCAGGCCCAGAGGCGTCAAGGGAGGTTTCCATTCAGTAAACCCAGGAAATCACCTGGTTTAGAGAGATATGGGATACACAGCTCAGCAAAATGTGCTTCTGTAGGATGCTTATATGTACAAGGAGCATAAATATACCCAATATGAGACATGTAAACAGAGGAAAGCAACAAACTCTTTGTACATATGCACAATATACATTTTATATGTATATCTCAGAATTTCTAAATAAATATGCAGAGACACACAAAACCCTCCCTGGCTCTGCTGTTTTCTTTTAATAGCAAAGGTAGAGCAAAACAGCTTTCATTTTTCATATTTCTTCTTCCTTCTCAGTAAGAGAAATGAGACCTACCAATTTAGACAGCTATGCTTAGTTGTCCTTACTAAGCACCAAAGTGAATTATTTGACTAAGATTATGCAGCCAAGGGGTTATTCACCTCTCTTAATCAAAAGAAAGCACAGCTGGAATATAAAGTGTTTGTATTTGAGAGGGGGAGGGAAAAAAAAAAAAAGGAAATTGGGTTGTATACAAAAGCAGAAAGAAAGAAGTTGTTTGGCATAAATGCAAGGAGCTTTGCAAACAGAGGCTGGAAATAAGCATCTTCTTTAAAAAAAATTTAACTGCAGCATATTCTAAAGGAAGCTCCTGTATTCATTCCATGAGGGAATAGGAAAGTGCACTCTGTACAAGGCTGCAGAAGACGGAAAGCTCTGTAAGCCCATCCCAACTCCCTTAATTATTTTAATTGCAGCAGTGTGATGCCAAGGTGCTGAATTACCCCCTCAGGCTCTGGCTGCTTAGCCAGGAGGTACTGAATTAAACTGTCAGAACATGCAGAAAAATTGCAATGGTGCCTGTCAACGGTATTTGTTAAGAGACACGGGTGAGGCTAGTGACTTGTATAGAAAAAGAGCTGCCAATGCAAAGTCGTCAAAGCAGAGCACTGGAACTAATGGGGTATTCAGAGGTCTTGTTCTACTTCATTGGTTAAAGCCAACAAAACTCCTGTAATATTTGGGGCGGTTTGCTATTTATGGCTATGGTAATAAAGGCCAGTTAAAGCTGCAAAGCCAGCCACAGTTAGTGGTCCCCAATGCTTTATTTCTAAATGGCTGAAGGGGCACTATTCCATGTCAGGCTCTGGTTTTAAAGAGAGAAAAATCTATTCAAAGAATTGGGTGTTTAAAATATGAAAAAGAAAATGCAGAGTGGGCTACAGTTTTACAATATACCGTTCTAGTTAAAAATAACTCTATTTTGGATGCCTTACTCAGATGATTTTGAATTCAGTTATGTCTTAGCTACAAAGAATTGGCATACAGTTGACAATGTGGCCCAGGTTTAGCATTCTCCCTCCTTCACACATGGCACTTTCTTTCCAGAGACACTTACCAAAGCTGAAGGTATGTTTGATACCAAAATCTACTTTGTAGCTTTTAAACCCACGCAACTGCAGACAGCGATCAAAGTGATTTAAAGAAGTCCTATTTGCTGTGGCTCTACATGCCTCTCTTTCAGCTATTTTTAGGAGTTAAATCCTGTGCTTGTGAAATTGAAAGGCAGATAACAATGGTTAGAGTCAGTGTGTGGGCAGGTGCCATGCCAGCGCCTTGCAGCTCAATGCATGTGCATTGCTTCCAGTTTTTTGGGTCCCCCGTGCAGCCGGGTCTCTCTGGGGCAGATAAAGCCAGCTGGTTTTTGGGATGGGTGCTGTCTTCTGCAGAGGGACACACAGACAGCTGTAACCTACCTGAAAGCAACAAAAGATTTATGCTTGGTAGGCTGGATGGAGGCCTAATACACAGATCACTAGGCTTTCTAAAGAACTAGTGACCAAACATATCTAAATTCTTGGCCCTTCCATTTTTGAGGAGTCAAGCACATCCAGCCTAGATACTGCACAATATGAAGGATACACAGAAAAGAAGAATTTTGATGCCTGTGTGTGGTTGCCAAAGCTAACTTTTTAGCACAGCAGGGAAGTGGAGAGAAACCCAGTATTTTCTCATTTCCTAGAGATGCTTGTCCATGTCAGTGACCATCCACCAGCTCTCTGCCCACTGGAAGCAGCATCCCAGTTTCCCTACTCAGTCTACAGAGCTTTGAGAAGTGATATATGTCCCACTTGGTTTCCCTGCTGTGGTATCTCTCAGCTCAATACACTTACTGCTATACAGGTCTATATTGCCATAATCCTATACTCACTTAATGTGATTTTCTCTAAGAATATAAGTTCAAGAGAGGTTAATGATCCATTAGTGTATATTTTTAACTAACTCATTTACATATTGAATAGCCTGTATTTATTTTATTAAAACCAGCTCACTATATTCAGCTGACTGAATTATGTGAGATATCACATGGATTACACATGAATTGTACAGTAATTAATTTTTCCCAGACACAATATATAGTTATTAACTATATTTCCAAACAATTAAAACTGTGAAGTGGTCTCTTAATGAAACTGAAACCTTTGTTGTTACAGGACCTTTACAATTACAATGTTCTCTGAGCTCCAGGGTTCATTTCTGTAGTTCCTCTGGAGTAAAATGCATGCTACTCCTGGTGCATAATGCAGGACACCAGACCACAGGAATTAGGGTTCAGACTGGGTTACAAATGTTTCACAGATATGTCTGTAACTAAAGAGTGATGGCCACACTCCCTTCTTGCCATCTCAAAATTAAAGGACAATCTTCATTAACTTTAATTAAAGACATTGCTCCCTTTCAGATGAGGGTGACAAGCCAAGTGTATATTAAGCAGCCCAGCCCACATATTTCCCTCAAGCATTACCCATGGCTCTGTTCCCTCGGTCCACAAATTTAACATACTAGATGAAGACCACTCTTCATCTCCATCTAACCATCTCACTAGGATCAGCAGAGTTACTCATTAAGCCACTCTGCTATTTTCCTCATGGCCTGTCACCATATCTGAAGAATATGAGATACAAGACAGATGAGATAAGGGAACTGCATCCTAAACCTTCGTGGTCCCAGTTGTGGAAACATGCCCGAGAGAGTCTAAGCACTCTTTATTTATCAGAACACAAGGCTGAATGGGATTTATTTTCTTGCACCGAGGACAAATGAGCTAATAGGCATTTCCAAATAACTAAGCTGCCCAAATCTTTTAAAAGGTAAACCACAGGTTGATTACCTCGCAGTCAGAAAATGCCTTCAAAAAGTTTTGAACACTTCTGAGCAAGTTTCCAGGATTAGCACTGCTCTTTTCTTCTTGGGATAGTGGTGGCACATTGTGAAATGCATCTTCCATACTCCTTGCCAACATCAAAGCCTCTTCACACTGCATTTTTGAATGTCATGTTCACAAGAACACGAGAGGATTTCTGGTTCTCAGTGGGAGAGTGTTATGTTTTCCCAAAGGCAAACAAAGGATATTAAAAGCCCGCAGTGCTCATTATACCACTGCAGCCCACCAGAAACACAAGTATGGATTTAATTTTCCACCACATAATGACTATATCATGTACAGAACTGGGCAAAATAATTTTTTACTTAGGAATTTTACTAATTGCCAGACCCTTCTGCCTTTGGTTACAGTGACACATGCAGAGAAAGTCTAGATGCAAATAGGATCTGTCATAAAGGAACGTTCTCGTTATTCGATCAAGTCTCCCATTAGCTCGGCATTAGTGACAAAGAGCATAACTGAAGACAAGCATCAAGAATTAACATATTGTTCTATGAGAGGAGAAGAAAAATAGTATTAACTTTTCTTGGAATGCAATTAGCCTGAAGCTTTGTTTTCAGTGCCAAATGAGGTGCATTTTCTGTCGAGATTTGTTTTCCAGGGTAAAGAGAACCTTGTCTGTGAACAGGATTAAAAATCAAAATAGCCGAGTTGGATTAGCTACCTAATGATTAACAAAACAAACACCTTCTCTTGCACTGGAGACATGGAAATGTGGAGTGAAGGAGACTTCCTGCACCATCAAGCCTCATATCCATGTTACTGCAAGCACTACATCACTTAATTCTTTTCACAAGCATATCAAGCTTGCCATAGTCTGGAGTAATTTCTACAAGGATGTGGCCAGCATGACAGTATCAGCGATGTGGACGAAAGAAAAGAAAAAACAAAATTTCCTTGATGCAAACAGGTTCATACAGAATTTGCAGCCATGTATCACAGGATTTCTGGGAAGAAATGTCTTTGTTCATTCCTGAAATAACGTTTGAAGATTTACAAAGCCCTAAGGTTTGTATTTTTGTCAATGTCATATTGTAACATGCAAAACATTGCACAGAATGGAACAACTAAATAACTCCCCCCAAGCTTCCTCCTACTAATATGGCTTAATTTTTATTGATTAGAAAAAACCCACAACATTGCATTTAATGCAAATTCTATTGTTCTGTATGGCCTTACTGAGAGCCTGGCATTGCACTGCATCACTCTTCTCATTTAACATCCTTCTTTTCAAATAAATACTGAAGCTGGACAATCCTTTCCCTGAAAATCAAATTAGCCTTTTGCTAAAGATAGTTCAAGACATTTGCAGGAGTGTGTAAACTCAGTCAAAAAGAAAATATGAGTGCTGGGCATTTATATCCTGGGCTTGCCTGAAATAAAGCAGTATTAAGTTTCTCACTAAGACTCAGATCTGTAAAGATATTTAGATGCAGATAAGGTGCTTAGTAGTGCATTCAAAAAGGCCTAGGACACTTCTGTCCTGATGATTCATTCTCACATACATTTCATTTACAAGTCAGCAGTGCAATGCTGTGGTAGAAGTGATGTGGAAAAAAAGAATAAAACAGATGAAAAAACAATAACAGAGAGTAGAAATCTGAGCACAGTGAAGGCAACAGTGACTGTCCCAGTGGCTTTCATACAGTTAGATTTTCACCCAGTGTTTCATCCACACAAATTCCTCTCTCTCAAAGACTTCTAACAATTTCTGGCACTAAAAGCAGAGTGCAAAGGAAGAATTATTATATTTAATGACATGTCACAGGACAGCTGTTTTTAGAAGAGAGTCCCAGGCTGATTTTTCCTTCCCTCCATTCTGTTTTGTCACACTGAACTATACCCTAATGAAAATGAATCTAAAATCAACTTGAGGAGAAGTTCTCTCTTAGTATTGAAGTTTGATTCAAATCTACTGTCTTGACATATTTTTGGCTGATTTGGCTAGAGCACGGCATGCCTCAGCACTAAAGCTACTTTTTGCAGATTGCAGCTGTAGGGGGAAATACGTCTATGTATGAAGAAAAGTGATGGAGTGAATTAAACTCCAAACACAGCCTCCAGCTAATTTTTTAATAATCTGAGTGCAAAACAGGGCCTTGAGGGTAGGCAGAGCTTTTCAGTAAACCAATCAGAACTAGATTTTGTTTAAACAACAGTAGAGTCAGTCCCAGTGAGCTCAGACACTTGTATACAAAGCAGCTGTATCTCACAGAGAGTCTGTACAGTAGCTCAGCATCTCAATTTCAATCACAGTTCATTCCCTGCTGGTAGTTTTTGTCTGCAAACAAGCTGAATGTGAGCTGACAAGGGCCCCCAGAGCAAATAATATGAGCACTGGAGGAAGAAACTCACCCGGACACGATGCTGACAGTTGTGCAGCCAGTTCAAAAACATTGCAAAACAAGAACCCCAGCAACCATGTCCTCTGCTGTGGTAGCTGCACACCACAGTACCAGTAAACAAATAAATCAGGATTTAATGCATTTCACCTTCTGAACCACGGCTGACCTTGGCAAAATAAGTATGTCACATAGCGTCAGGCAAGGCTTTAGGTCTTTCTGCAAGGTCAGGGAAGGAAGTGGGCTATTTGGTGAAGTTTCCTAAGCACAGTTCCTTCTGCATCTCTCCAACGAGGACCTGGGTGGATATTAAGATGTCTAACTTGCAAACCCAGGCTGCTCTGCAGGCCTGTAATGGTTCTGTAGATGATATGCCAAACTATGAGCACTAGGGTTTTTCCAGTCTTGCTCTGTGCCCAGGAAGAAGTAAAGGAGCTGCATTTCCAGAGTTTCCCTCAGGGATGCTTGTCTGATCTGATGGAGGAATACTAGAATGTGCTTATTCTCCACACCTCCTACCTACATCTCCTTACACATAAGCATCCAGAGGTACGAAAACCACTCGGGGACCAAGATCATGATGCTACTCCATATCCCAAGGTACAATCTGTCCAGGATTTCCAGAAAATCTAAAATGGAGAAGTACCAAGCTAAAAGGCATGTTGGAAATACCCTACTACATATAGGAAAGATGCATCTGAGATAATAATCCTGAAAACTGCACTGTGCTAATTACACTCATGAGTCAGACACATGCATCTCAGCATATAGTTTTAGAATGGGCATCCATTAGTTTCTAAAAGACTTTGAGACACAATCTGCTAAATAAATGGAAGACACAATTACCAACTATAGCTATTAGAACAGATCTATCTAATTGCTTGATATGGAGATGATAATTTCTTTAGAATTTCCAGCTTTCCAATATCATTACTAGCTTTAAATAGACTTTTAATATGATCATATTCACTGGTAATGGCATCACTCCCTTCTAGGGGGAACAGGGCATCTAACTGGAATGTAATAGCTAGGTGTTTATTGGGAAAAATAATTCTTAACAGTATATTTGGCTTCTTTTAGAGAACAGAACAACCTTTTTTTTTGTACAGATGAATCCTCAAAAAATAATTTGTGACCTTCAAGTTCATTTATTGGACTGCTGTTCATTTAGAAGTTATTGGATTTTTTTTTTTTTAATCTGAGAAAAGCAGGTTAGACAAAATCCTGCTGTCTTAGACTCTTTTAAGGTCTGATTTTCCAAGAGTGTGGATAAACACAGAAAATAAATGTTCCTATCTTATTTTCACTAACAGGACACATAACTTATATTGTCCTTACAAATGCACCTTTTCCCCCTTTCATTTAATTTTAAAGGCACTTCTGTAACCAGCATGACTAGGAGAGGAAAAGAATGCAAGGCTTTTGTCTGTACTTAGTCTATACCTGCCACAGAAGCTCAAAAATCAGTGTACAGAAAGTGCCTTTGGAGACGAGCACTCGGCACCATCCAGCCAAATCAGAGTTTATAAAACAACAACTCTTTATGAGACTTCCAGTAACATTAATTGTTGGTCACGAAACTTCAAAGAAAAACAGATATTTATAGCTCAATTCATCTTTCTTTCTTTCTTTTTTTTTTTTTCTTTTCTTATTTTTTTTTTTCTTTCCACACACTTTTACCACAACACTTTCCAATTTGGTTCCCATGAGCACACTGAAAACAGAGTTATACCCGCTTCCTGCTGTGGCAACTTCCTTAACCAATTCGTTCCTGGTGCTTCTTGCTCTCTTGTGTTTTTGTTGGGTTTATTTTTTTTCTTCTTTCCAGTGTTCATGTCTGTCTTTTCATTGTTTTCCCCCCGGTGTGTCACACTTGCATTTTCCCACAGCATTTTATCATTCATCTTTGCTCTGTTCAGCCACCCGCACAAGAATTAAAATGGTATGGGAAATAAGCTATATATACAAAACCAAGAAGAAGAGAGACATATATATGTCTATATAAATGCATATATGCCTGTGTGTATAAATAGAGCTACACATATAAACAAACTGCACTGGGAAAACTTTTAATCTAAATAAAAAGCCCCTACTTTTCAGTAGAAAAATTACTTGCTAAATGTACCCATTTCTATAAACACAGGAGGGAGGTGGAATTCTTTCAGACATGTATATTAAACATTTCCCTATTCCACTGAAGAACTGATATTCATAAACATTTATTTATACCAATGTAATCAGCATATTGATTATATTAAGCGATCCCTGTAAATCTCTATAAGCTGAGGTTAACAATGGCTTTTCAAATGCCATTAACCATCACCTTGCAGCTTTCTCTCTATTATATACCATAAAGTTAATCATCTGCAAGACAGTTTTTCAAGAGAAAAATCTGCTATACAGCGCAATGATCACCTTGGTATTTTCCTAGAACAAAGAAAAGGTCCTTCTTAAATAGGAAAAAGTCTGTGCCATCAAAGAGTGAGTGCTGGGCAAGATAAATCATGGGTTTCCTGCAAAATTTCCCAGGTTATCTCATTAAGGGCTAAACTCTCTGGACCTTTCTTTTAGCATTAAAATCCCTGTGCCTGTTATCATTGAATCAGCCAAGACTTGTGTTTCCGTGGCATGTAAGCTGTACCGGTGTGAAGGTAGATGCAAAGGTCACAGAGGGAAGGCAGAGCCTTCCCACACTTCTCCAAACCAGCTGCCTCAAAGTGGGGTGGTCTTCCCTGGCAGAATCAGAAATCTTCAGGTTTTAACATCTGAAACCTAAGCGTCACAGGATTTTCTCTCTTGGCTCCACTGAGGTGGGTGTGCCATGCTCAGACAATAGTCGAGCATCCTTTGCTCAAGCACTCACAGGGCTCCATATTCACTTCTCACGTAATAGGAAATGAGACACAATGTGATGTGCCACTGGCACTTACAGGAGGAGGTTTCTTACGTAAATTAAAAGATACATCCATAAATCTTGCTGTGTAAAGTCACTGACCATACTTTACACAGTGATAACTTTGACAGGAGATTGTTGATTAGCAGACTCATCTATTTCATAGAATCATCCATAGAATGGTAAGGTTGGAAGGGACCTCAAGGATTTCATTACATGTAACAGCAGCAGTGTCATACTGAAAGAAATTCAGTTTGTCTCCAATGTGTATTTTTTCATTTGCTTATCAAATCAATATTTACCTTCCTCCATGGTAAATTAGGTTAATTCATTTAACGTGGAATAGAAACCATGTAGCTAGTGAGAGGCATGAACTTATTAAAGTGCCACACGCTGCCTGTGATATTCAGAAGTTCAAACCCTGCAAAGCATTTCTCAGGGAAAGCACTCAGAAAAACATTTCAATTGATCTTTCTTTCCCCCTTCTAAGTTCCTTTGGCAACAGATTTGAAACAGAGGTGCCAAATTAGGGTAGCTCTAAGGTTTCTATTACTTTTTGGCACACTAAGGAGCCAGTGATTTAAGACAATATGAGATGTCCATTAGCTGTAACAATGAATTCAGATGCTTAGAAGCCAGGCTATAAATCTACTCTCTTGGAAAGATTAACCACTGTTTGCCTAAAGTTAGCAACTCCATCTTTGATGATAAAGTGCAGTGATGATCCCTCTCTCCTGCTAGCTCACTCACCCCTACCGAGAACAGCCTGTGAGCTGCTCCCACAGCAGCAGCCAGGACAGGGGAGCATGGGCAAAACAGTTGTGAAATTCAGCCTTTGGACCCCCACAATGTCAGAGGATTAACTGGGTATAGAGCTCAGGTGCCTCTTGGATGCTCTTAATTCCCTTCTGTACCACAGGGACCACCCTGTCAGGAGACTAACCAAAAACTTCCAGAGTTCAGCAGTCAGGGCAGACTCTGAAGAAAAATGATTACAGAAGGTGTCCAATAAATTCCCTTTCCTACCACCACAAAAAAAATCTTCCAGGTCTTCTAGGACTCTGCAGGCAGTTCTGAAGGAAGAGGTATTTCTGTGTTACCCTGAAAACAACAATTTATGAAGAGTTCCTCATCTGGCTTGACTTTCTCTGATATCTTTCCACTCTAAGGGCAAATGTAGCTCTTAGCTCTGATTCTTGCTGAACCCATACATAAATAAATTCCATGCCACAGGCAAGAGCAAGGTGGTACCTATATAGCCTAGGCAACAGTGCAGGATGCTGGACACATGGCAAATAGTAGCTCATTGCTCACAGCAATAGATTGCTGCTCCATACAAGAGAGACTGAAGATAGGACATGAGAGATGGGAATAGATAAACAGAAGAGTGGGCTAAAACCCAGAATATTTTGTCTTTCTGATGTGCCTAGATTGACAGCATGACGTACACTCACCCTCTGGGCAGTTCCATCAGGGATAACAGCAAAAACTAGCAAAGAACATGAATTTATTGCCTCCATTCAAATTTTGTAGCAGGTTTTGGCAAGCTGCTAAAGCTGCTAATATAGCATTTATTGCGCTGATGGCCATAAACTCATTTGTAAGGCCATAAAACAAATTTGTATGATATCCACAAATCAATTGCTCCATTTACATGTTGTTTCTTGTACAAACAACTAACTATGGTCTTGGCTAAGAGAGATGTCAGAACCAAAATGGGGAAAAAAATACCATCAGGGGCAAAAAGATAAAACTACTCTCAGCAGTGTTCTCTCATCCTCCCTCCAACCTTCCACAGACTTTAATTCCCAATATCACTGAAAGAAGGGTCAGGAAGAAGTGTTCAAACTGCAGTTCTGCTGCACAGTGCAGGCAGGTCTGTGGATACCACTTGTCTCAAGAAATAGATATTTGCCACAGCAGCAAATGCCAAGACTGAATAGAAAAAGAAACAGTAGTGCTCAACCATGGAAAAAGAAGAAACCCACAGCACAAGGCCAAGAACACATAACCACTTCCTCTGAAAAACTGCTACTCTCCTGTTTATGTTAGAACTGATGATTAGGGCACCCTTACCCCATTAGCCACGCTCGCTGCAACTCTTTTTTCAGAGTAAAAAAAAAAAATAAAGGTAATTATAAATTTAAATAAAACCAGCTAATACTATTCTTCAGGAGACAAGCCTGTGTGCACTTTTGGTGCTCAGCTGCTGATTATTTGCTGGAGCATATAAATGCAGTCATTTAACCTTCTGATTTGCAAATCCGAAGGAAAGATGCCAACACAAGTGAAATAGTGTGGATGCAAACAAACCCCATGCCCCAGGTGCTGGCTATGAAAACTCAGGAGTGCATTCTTCTCCAATTTCTTTTCAACATTATTTGTTATGATGTAAAGAAAAATGAGGCTGCAGAATTCCCAAGGTTGGAGGACAGTGACAAACCACCCTCTAAATCCACATTTTACAATCCCTCCCCCTGTTTCTTTCACATTCTCCCACCACAAAGTAGCTCACAAATGATGATGTTCTAGATGTGGTGTTTTCTAACACCAGCAAGTGGTTAACCAATGTAAATCCCACAGAGAGAGCAAGGGTGGGCTCTTGGGGTAAGGCTTATTTAGAGTGCAGTGCTTCTTTGTATGAACATGCAAATCAAAAGCAACTGAAACCCACCCAGTTACGCTATGGAAGAAATTTGCTGCCAGCTTACATAAAAATGAAAGAAAATATTGGTAGTTTATGTACAAAGGGACAACTTGCAATGATGATGAGCAAACAACAGCTCTCCTTTTTGCAGCATTCATACTGAACTCCTAAAGACTTCTACACTAAGAAATGTGACATTCCTACACAATCTGCAATACATAATCACAAATGTAAATAAATATATATAAGCAACGAGCAAATATCCCTCCCACTGCACAAAAACATTGGAAAAAAAAACATCCAAACAAAACCAAACAGTGATTAATTGTTGATGCATCTTCCTCCTACAATGACTGTGGTTGTCACAGGAATACTTAACAAAGTAACATGAAATACTGTTTATAATGAAGTCAAGCAAAACTCTTAAGTTCTGAGCAGTAGATTCAAGCCAACATTGAATGAATTTTGGGAACTCTAAGTTATGCCTTTTTTTTTTTTTTTAATTAATTTCCTAGCTGAAAGAGCTTGGACATCTGATTACATTTCCTGGTCAGACTTGTTTGTATACTTCTAACAAAAATGAGGCATCTAAATTCCTTTGCCCAACAGGAGTGTTACACTAATACCTGCAGAGCAGACAGGTGCTTCCATGCACTAAAGGGTTAACAGAAAACAATCACTCTTACTGCAGGTGGGAGAAGAAAGTCAAACACTAATACCTGCAGAGCAGACAGGTGCTTCCGTGCACTAAAGGGTTAATGGAAAACAATCACTTGTACTACAGGTGGGAAAAGAGAGTCAAATACTGCTCCAAATAGTTGAAAACAGGAATAAAGAGCAACCAAAGAGCTGAATAAAGAAGTGACCTAAGATCTGGTCATATGAAGGGCTGGTAAAAGTGCAAAGAATGAGTTGTGGGCAGACTGCTGACCCATGCCCATGAGTGTGCACATTCCCACTGCAGGTTTGGAAAATCAAAAAGACCAAGAAAAAGGTAATCAGCAAAGAAAGCTGCAAATCTAGAGGGAAACAGGGGGAGGCTGTCAGCCTTGCCAGCTCAGCTTCAACATTCTGCTCTAGACAGAAGGAGGGTTGGGATCAGTCCTGCTGCTACCCTCTTCAACCCAGGATGACTCAGGCTGCTGTGGGACATGATAGATAACAGGCTTGGACTGGGAGAGCAGGATTTGGGATGTGAGCTGCGGTCTCGCAGCTATGGAATCCAGCCAAGAAGAGCAGGATGAGCCCCTGGGTGAGCACTGATGTCCTAGGACAATGCTCTCCAGGGGAAGCAGATGGCCTTCTGAACTAGGATGGGGTTTTTTTTTTAGTTCCTAAATGGAAAGTTTTATAATTTATTAAATCTACTTTTCTAGTTATCTAAAACTATTAACACAATTGTTAAAATTCACAGCTTCCAGTTACTAAAGAAATGTGATGGTTTTATCTGGATTTCTATTATATGAGTAAAATGTAGCACTTTGTCTGGATAAAATGGCCCCAGAGTTTCATTAAAAAATAACAGCCTAATTCCCTAATATGAAGTTATTTTTAAGTGTTTTATTAATATTGTCTTCTAAATGCACATAAGTGTGATCCCCCTTTAAGTGCAGTATCTTTAGGGCTAGTTGTAATTGTATTTTTCTTATCAGTTGCTTGTGCCTGCATTTCAAATATTCATTGCTTACTTCAGGCACTTCACTCAGACAAGAAAGAGTACAGCAAAAAAACTATTTAATCTGGATACTATTTGAATATGAAACTTTTTCAGTCCCCAATACAACAGTTCTGGTCCCTTTTCAACTTAACCAATTTCCTGTTGTGCCTGTTTATCTTGCCATGAGTTTCACCTGTTACAATAAAAAAATAAATGTGAAGCCAATCTGACACAGAACAAAACACTCAGCCCAAGCAATCCCACAGCAGATTAAATTCTGTGTAATGGCTATGACTTGTCTCATCTAACTTCAAGCATCTACCAGGGTTCAAGTCCTACATACCCTTAAAGCCTTCAGTGGAGAAAGAAGAGGGCTCCTCTAGTGGGCAACTCTGATTTTATTCTGTGCCTGGGAGCACCCAGTGCTTGGAGGGTGCCAAAGAGCTCAGTCCTTACCTTAGATACATTGATACCTCAAATTAAGTGGAGTACATCAGTAAAAGGAGAGAATAATACTTATTTAACTTGCTTTAGAGGAGAAAAGGGTACTTGTTTTGAGGGGAGAATGTTGGGTCAGAGAATTTGTTAACATCATTATTGTTGGGCAGTTATTAATGACAAAGAAAGGCCACCAAAAAACTCTGGAGAGGTGATCAGTTCTTTGTTGGTGCTGGGTACAGGGCAGAGCAAAAGGCAGCACAAACTGCATGGCTTCACTGTTTCCAAGCTCAGCAACGAGCATCATATTACAAGATGTCTTTGAATTTGTCTTTGCAGGGTCACACATACACAGCTGGGAAACCACAGGAGGGGGTTGTGATAATTCTACAGCAAAATTATAAAATGGAGATGTGTGGCAAACATAAATTTTCTATAAATATCCAAATGCAGCTATAATTATACATGAATTTTCCCAGTGAATCCTCCACATGCCCTGTATTCCTGAGATACATTTGCCCTTCTTACTCCTCTCTCTTATGTCCAGGAGTTATGAGAACATGGGTTGAAAAGTCAGGAATTTTCTGCCTACCTCTTTGCACAAGGTTTTATGAATGTTGGTATTGTTTCAGGAATGCAAAATGGGGCCACACACCTCTGAACAGAGAAGCTGGGCAAAGGAGTTTTTTAAGACCTCTCTATTTTGCAAAGTTTTTTTTCTTTGGACATATATAGTAAAAGGCACTGAGTGATTATTGCTGAGTAGGGTTTTCCCTTTCTGGAGAGAATCCCCAAATCAAATTTACTAGAAGGAGGTGGGAAAAGTGCAGCTCAGCATTCAGATGATCCACTCCTTTTATTTATATCAGGGAGCAGGCTCCTGCCAGCAGCCCTTTGGTCTGGATGCCACAGTATATCCATGGTCACCTACCCAGACTACCTGGAGCCCTCCAGGTAAATCTATACGCTGCAGCTGACTGGGGTAAGTTTTTGTTACAGGGCTTATGATTTAATATACCCCGAGCACCAGGTATCCCTGGAGCAGAGGACAAAAGGACAGGGTTTCATTGCCTTCCCGACCACATCTGCAGGAGGAGAATGACTTTTGTCTTTGCTCTGTCTGTTTCTAACAGCAGACTTCAGAGACTAATGTTTGCAAAACTTCAGATGAATGCAGTTTTCCCTGGGTTTGCTTCACACCAAAACAGCTTAAAGCAAAGATAATGAGAAATAAGAGAGAATGAAATGTCATTAACAGCACAAAATTACTTTCCCCTGTATGTCTGCACTAGCTAGCCAAAGGTGCCAATCCACAAACAGGCCAAAATTTTTATTTTATTTTTTTTTTCACCTTTTCCTATGTTAATTGCTGAAAACATTTGGCCACACTTGCTTCATGTTTCCTGTCTATTTTCTACAGCTTACTGAGCAGGACTGACATGCAGACAATTTCTCATTGGTTTTTCCCCAAAGTTAAGTCTTTTTGGTAGTGTTTTAATTCAGCTGACCATGTGACTGTTCTTGTTAGCACAATGAAGTCACATAAGAACAGACTACTAGATGGATACACTTTAGATGGCTACACATACTAATAAACTCAAATAATCCATCTCTGGCTCGTGTAATGGCTGAATAACAAGAGCACATATGAAGAGTTTTTATGGTAAATTGGGATTTCTTTTGTTCAGTTTTATTATTATTTTGCCTTTTATTTAAGCAGCCCTGTCCATCAGTGGAATAAAGCTGTTTTGAGCATGTTCCAAATAATTTGGCTCTCTTACTGAATTTGGTATTTGCTGGTCATGCCACAGCTTGGTAATGATTAATGTGAAGTTTACAGTGTCTATACAGAGTGCATAAAACAACTGGCAACGCAAAATGATATTCATCATACTGCCTCTCATGCCAGTGCTGCATGCTGAGGTTTTCTACATCCAGATACAAGCTGTCTTGAGGACAAATCCACGAAGACAGAAAATATTTCCTTTTCTTTGTAATATTCCATGAAGGAGAGCTACTGGTAAAAACATAACAGGAAATAAAATTCATTTTTGGATAGTTTGTTTCACTCTGTGACCTCCTGATAAGTTATCATTAAATTAGTCAATGAGAGCTTTAAACTGGAGTAGACACAGCATGTAAAACATCAAGATAATAATTTAATGTATATTTAATTAAACTATGTGCATACAGGACAGGGTCATGTTTGAGAAAGTCTTACCATAAGCAAATGAGTTAAGACAAATACAGTCTGCCTTTTTTTCTGTTAAAATAATTGGATATTAAAATTAACTGATCCAGATATATTCACCCAACAGCCCGCAGAGTGGTTTATTGGATACAAGATAGAATCATAGAATCATAGAATGGTAAGGTTGGAAGGGACCTCAAGGATCATCTAGTTCCAACCCCCTGCCATAGGCAGGGACACCTCCCACTAGTACAGTTCACTCAAGGCCTTGTTCAACCTGGCCTTGAACACCTCCAGGGAGGGAGCAGCCACAACCTCCCTGGGCAACCTGTGCCAGTGCCTCACCACCCTCATTGTAAAGAACTTCCTCCTAACATCCAGTTTAAATCTCCCCTCTGCCAGTTTAAACCCATTGCCCCTTGTCCTGTCATTGCAAGAACTTGTCAGTAGTCCCTCCCCAGCCTTCCTGTAGGCCCCCTTCAGATATTGGAAGGCTACTCTGAGGTCTCCTGGGAGCCTTCTCTTCTCCAGGCTGCAGAGCCCCAACTCTCTCAGCCTGTCCTCATAGGAGAGCTGCTGCAGCCCTCTGAGCATCTTTGTGGCCTTCTCTGGGCCCACTCCAACAGTTCCACGTGCTTCCTGTGCTGGGGGCTCCAGAACTGAAACATTAAGCTGTCTGAAATACAAAGGCTAGAAAATATGCCCAGGGCACTAAGCCTCCACCTAGCATGCCTGAGAGGATGAAGAAACTGCATCTTGTCCTTACAGAACAAGTGAGGGCACAGAAAACTGCATTACCTTGCATATAAAGGGTCTGCAGAGAGAAGTCTTGGGCTTTGTAGCATGAAAGGGACTGGAAAACCCCAAGCTACAGACCAGAGAATTACTTGCTCAGAAAGGGAATTCCATGTACTATGACCCTGACTCAGTAACCAGTTCCACATAAGTTAAAGTATTTTCCTCAGCCAGGCTCAGCTGATGACTAAATGCATGAGTGCAATAGAAGTGATCAATGTGAAAACAATATCTTTCCTATAAAGAACACAAAAGTACTCTGTCACAGCACTAATTCTATGACTTGCCTTCAGAGATGCAACTGATTATTGGTGACAGCACAGCTGCTTTGAAAACCAAGCTCTCATTGTGGAAATCTTGAACTGGAGTACAGAACAATTCACTGGCAAAGCACACAAGTGCACAGCTTTCACCTGCTGCGTGCTCCTCCTGGATAGCTTACCCCACCCCACCAGTAAGATGGACAAGGTTGCTTTTCCATAGGACTATATTTGTCAAAAAGTACTGCAGGAAATTCCCAGAGAGATCAATAATGTGGTTTTCTAATGTGCTCTTAATATGTTTCCCGGAGGAAAACATACTTTCTGCAGCACTTAAAGATTCAGTAAAATGCCTCCATATTTGCACTGACAAAACAGGAGGGACTCTGTTATAGTAACCACAGGCTTGGCTGTTTAGAGCAGCTTGTAACATGCAACAACACAGACAAATCTAAAAACATGGCTTAAGAGGAATGCAAGACAAAATGATTTTCCAGCACCTCCCAGCTAT
This sequence comes from Ramphastos sulfuratus, assembly GCA_013399055.1. Lineage (NCBI taxonomy): Eukaryota > Metazoa > Chordata > Aves > Piciformes > Ramphastidae > Ramphastos > Ramphastos sulfuratus. Next base: position 54,782 of record WBNM01009410.1, on the reverse strand, counting down.
GCAGAAACTGTTGTTACTCCATTGACCATCTCCCAGTCAGCACTTTGCAACCTGAGGGACTTCCAAACTTCCCAGTTAGCACCACCCAGGCTCAGTCATTTTCTTTTAATCCTTCTTTTGAAATGACACACGTTATTGACACTTTTGCTTCTAGTAGTTTGCAGTGTTTTCTAACACCTTTACAAACCTCCATGATGCTTAATTCCAGAAGCCCTATTGATTTCCTCACTTGAGCCGTATCTGGTCTGCTTTAAAGAGATTCCATAGAACACCCAGCATAGGACAAACAGAAAGGCTGCTGCAGGACCTGTGCTATGAGGGTTTATTTGTTTGGGGGTTATTTTTGTGAGAAGAACACAGGCTCTTCTTTCTGTCATGTCAGAATGCAGATTCTTTATCCTGATCTCAGGGACATGTGCAATAACTATGGAGAATTCAGATCACAGATGAGTGACACATACAGAAAAATACTTTAGTGAGTCTGAGTGACATACACAGAAAAACACTTTAGTGTAGCTGAGTGACATACACACAGAGATACTTGATTTTATTCTATGTGAAAGCTTTATATAACAGACATTGCTGTGGGATCTTTACTGTATTAAGAAAAAAGAACTTAGCCAATAGGGTATGTGATAAATTAGTGTCAGAAATCTGGGCTTCTCAAGGCTGCTTAAGAAATAACACATGCTCCTCAATAAGAATGGATACTTGGTTTGTTATTAAGTTTTCCTATCCTTGGACAAAAGCCAAAAATATTTGAGTAAGAGCCTCTGTGGTAACAGTCATATCTAGAACTATTTTGCATCCAGATAATTGCTGAAGAAGTTTCATAACACTTAGTTATCTTCTAACCTACCTCCAAACTTCTATTTTTAAGCTATGTCTCATCTACAAAAGTTGTTGTCTTAATTTTATTTGGTTTGTTTTGGTGGGCTTTTTTTTTTGTTTGTTTGTTTAGTTGGGGTTTATTTCCTTTTTTTGAATATAACTATCCATTTGCAGAATACTTTAGTGGGGAACCTTGGTGTCTAGGCTGGGAAAGAGAAAATTAAATTTCTACCTGATGCAATTTTGGAACGCCCCACAAGACCAGGTTTAAAAAGGTGCAATGAACATACATTGTGGCAATGAAAAACGCTGCAGCACAAGAGCTGAAATGCACAGTAATTTCTCTTAAACTGCTTCAGAGGTAGAGGTTGTTCATTTTCCCAAACTACCCAAATATTCAGTATATATAATGATGCCTTGTGAACTTTGACAATTTACCTTGAGTCTGAGATGAAAAGCAGAAGCACTGCAGTCTTTCTAATACTTTTCCCTCCTTTTTAATATAAACTTGTTACCTATTGCTTGAAATAAAAAGGAACTCTCAAATCCCATGTTAGCCTCTTGAATGTATATAGCCAAAGACATATTAAGCATTTGTTCCACACAAGCCTGACAAAGTTCATTTTGAGGAGGTATTTGTTCTTTTAGGAGAATGAAATTCTCAACCTTTTTATTTCCCCCTGAGATCAGTGTGTCTTAAAATAGATGAGCTGCCTAGCAGATACTGGTGTTTATAATTGGATTGCTAGCAACTCACTATAATGGCAGCAGAACACTGAACATAAAGATACTATGATCCTCTGTTACTCAAAGAGTTAAATTTACAATGTCTTCCCCATCTCCAGTACTTTTAAAAAAAGTAAAGGGATTTTTTTCTTTTTTTTTTTTTTTTTTGTCTGAAGAGGAAACTGTCACTTCGTGTTTTCAGGTTTGTAGAAAAGCCTTTTTTAATGTAAACATTCATTAAACTAATTTGAAGTTGTCATTACTCTCCTCCCCTGCTGCTTTATATCAGATTATTCCTAAGTGCTTGGTGAAGAGCCCCATAAACACACAGTCTATTTCCCTGCAGGGTATAATCACACAGTTTGCACTGTGATTTATGCTGTATGGCACTGGTGAGTGTCCTAAACTTTGAAAGGGCTTAGTTCTTCAGCAGATGCACTACTCCCTTTATATTTAAACAAAGTTCAGCTAACCCTCCCAGTCTATTACAGACATTGTTTAGCTCTTTCGCTTCACAATAAAGCTTGTTAAGTACTGATTAAATACAAATCAGTGACACTTTGAATTAAGGACATGGGAATTCAGAAATAATTGCCATTAAGTTCCAATAAAAACATTTTACAACTGTTGTCTTCCTTTCTCCCTTCCCACACCATCAAGAAACATCTCTAATTTGGAAAGGGACAGACTACAAAATCCGACTGGAATTGGGTGGAAATACTAATTCTGGCTGTAGAGGATCTTTTCTGACGTCTTTCATAGAAGTCAGATCCCAGAGGAAGTTCTATGATGCTGTCTTCAGCGGAGAAAGCAAAATCATTTGCTCTGGAGACTGAAAACCTGAGGCTAGCTGGTGTTATCAGTGCCTGCTGTGTGCACCAATATCCGGGGGACTCAGAAAGATAACATTTCTCTCACAGATAAGATAACTGCTGATGATTTCGGTCTGCTCCGCTAACGAATGTTAATCAGGACAATACAACAATTAATTTGATAATAAAGCATTCTTCGGGCGTCGCATTTGTACACTTTAGATAGATTGTGTGTGTTGTGTGGCAATAATGAGCTAAAAAGGTAACACTTCTCTCATGCAAGGAGCCCCAGTGGAGCGCATCCTGTCAGGAAGGGAGGACAACCACTTGACATGCCTGCAGAGGGTTACAGATGCCAGGCTCCTGGAGCTGAGATTCATACAACAATCACTTGCCTTCATTTTCTCCCTTCACAAGATCAAAGTAAAGGTGTGCTCAGCCAAAGTCAATAGCTTTGCATACTCTAGATATACAGCACCATCATGCTGCATTGCTCACAAACGCAAGAAGCAAGAAATAGAAGCTCTCTGCTCTGCCGAGTTTTTTAGGAGCCCAAAGCTCACCCTGTCACTGTTAAGATTCACCCTCCAGCGAGTCTGTGCCATCAATAGGTAAAGATTTCCCTGTCTGATAATTCTGTCTCTTTTTCCAGGACTCATGGATCAACAGCCAACATGCAGAGGCAAAGAGGAGGATGCATTGTGCAAGCTGAGCCAACATCCCATAGCTGCGCTGCTGGCAGAATTAGCACTGCAGCATGCTGTGGGCTCCAGAACTATTTTTGGCCATTACTGCAGATGTAATCCCGTGAAGTTCAGGAAAACTAGCAGGAGCACAATTCAGAGGGCTAACTTAAAATAAAAAGTCCTCTTCCTCACCTTTTAGATCTCCTGTCCCAGCTCCCCTCCATTCTCTTACAGCAGCTGCTAAATCCAGCTCTGAGCTAGAGAGAACACTCAGCAGAACCAGCACAGTGTTTTTATTAATTTAAACCACAGTGTTATCTAGGTAAGATAATTAAGGTTCTCTATTTTTTTTCATCACAAATAATGAATTTTGTTAAAGAAAGTGTAATTTCCACTACACGGATAGGACACCCAAAAGTAAATCTTCACAGTGCATTCAAAGAGAGCAAAAACAGGGCAGACATTTAGAATGAAACATATTCCTTGCAATTAAAATCAGAATGTGCTCCTCTATGTACCTGCTTATGACTAATGGATTCAGCTAAGGTAGATTTCACATTAATATCACATTGTATTTTCTAAACATAGTGTAGCTGTTAACATATTTATAGGTTAGCAGTAGTAAAGACCTGTACTTGGATGTAACATTTAAAAGAAGTATTTGTCAGGATACTAGGAACAGCTATTCAAACAAATTAAATGCTAAAAAGAGCCAGTGACACACTCAGAAGTACAAGAGTGGCACTTTTAAGTTCCACAGTGTGAACTGATGTAAACGTAACCACTCAGGGAAAAGAAAGGTGAGAAAATAGCAGGAAAAGTAACTAACAGAAAGGTGTAAAACAGATTATGTGCAATGGGAAAGTTTTATCTGACACCTCTCAGATAATTTTCCTCTTACTATACCTTTTCTCTGTTCTCCCTATGAATTACACCTACTCATATTAGGTAAAAACTGATGAGCAGTGCATCACTTAATTTGGCATCTTCGATTCTAGGAATCTTTAAAAAAATATAACACAAAAAAAAAAAAATCCAAAATTGTATCTGCTTAAAGGCAGCTCCTCCAGCCACATGATGCTATAAACATTTATCAATCTGACATGACAAGGCTGGGCCCCCCTTATTATCCTTTTGTGACCTGCACAGCTGGTCCAAAAAACAGTTGTCTCCAATTATGCCCACAGATAATGGTGGGTAAATTCAGCTGTGCAGTATTAGCTCAACCTAAATATGATCCCATTTGACTAATTTCCTAATTCTTAGCAGGGTGCTTAAAGAACCTATTATCATGCAGACTCAAGGAACACAGAAGTCTGGTTATTTGCATCTGTTCTTCGAAAGGCATTTATCAACTGTGCCACAAATTAGAAGTTTGCAGCTAACAGACTAATTGGTTACCTACACATATACCAATCACAGGCACTTGGTGCCTAAAATAATTGCACCTGGAATTTGTTTAAACTTTTAACGCTGAATAAATGGGTGCTTGTTTCCAGCCAATAGATCTTAGAATTGAACAGCCTGAAATAGGGACAGGTTGAAATTAGGTCAAATAAAAGATACATCCTTCATGAAATCATGTGTGTATTCATTAACCCAGCCAGAATGCTGTTATTGGCATGATTGTTGCTACTTGACTGAACTATGATCATAAAGGTTATGAAGTGGGTTAAAAATAAGGCAGCAGAAAAAAAAGGAAATTACTTGGATATATAACCATGCTCTTTTTTTTTTTTTTCTTTCTGCAGAAAAAGCAAATTTTGTAGCATGGTTTGTATGCTGTGGAGTACAATCTGCCAGGCACTGCACCGTTTGGGTTTTTTGTAATCTGATTAATCTTCTCAGTAGCCTAACATAAACTCCTAGAGCTGCAAGCATATTGATATTTGGATTTTCTTCCTAAATTCGCTCCTCTCTAATCTTCTTCCTCAACACATCTGTTACTGAATCAATCTTCAGCGTTGTTTCTCTGCAAACTTCACACAGCCACTTGGACTTTCCTTCACTTTCTCATGCCTCTGTTGAGCCTGCTCTGAGCTCTACCATACTGCCACATAGCAGTCCTCATCCTATGTCTTCTCTAGTGTCCAAAACAAATTTGGGCTCCATTTTCAAGATCCTTCATAGATGCTCTGTTTTGAGCTAGAAACACATAAGAAGGAGACACATATCCACTTCCTGATATCTTACCATGCCTGACATCTTTCCTTGCCACTCAACATATTCCCTACATTTCTCAACAAGCGCAGCATCTTTGTTTCCTTTCCTCACCTCTGTCGTTATTTCAGGACTCTGTCCAGGTTCAAGCATTCAGTTACACTCTTACTTTATGAACTGCTTGACTTTTTCTCTCTCCTGACTGGCTTGCAGCATTCTGCATCATGCTGTTCATGCTGAAGTGACAAGAGAGTGATACCAGCACACCTATCCACGAACAGACTCACATTAACAGCTTACTGTGGTTGGCTACTTGAAGGGTAATTACTTCCTAAGTAAGTCACATCTCTCCAAACTGGACCAGATTTTAAGGAATACATTTTTATGGTATTACAAAAAGAGAAACTCTAAATAAAAATTCTAAAGGCACTGCAAAGACAAAGGAAGTTTACCCAGGCAAAAGGAAGGCAAGGATGCGCTTCTGTTGAAGCACTATAAAGGAAGACTCCCAGAAACATGGTTGAAATAGATGGAAAACAGTAGGGTTCAGGAAAGTTTTATATTCAAAAAGGGAGCTTAAATCAAATGGTCTGTGATCAGATTCTCAAGAATAATCAATAGGAGTGTGGAATGTGATGCAGAGATGCTGCACACGCATTTTGTAATGCACAGACATGCACTATCTAAAATTAAGGTGATTCATTTTGGCAAGGTTGTACCTTCTTCAAATATCAGAAGTCTTAAGGGATGCAAGTTGTAGCCAGAGGGCCTTTAAAGTTGGACCTCCAGCTTATTGTTATGAGAAGAAAGAAAAAGGGACGAGGAATCCTAAAACTGACAAAAGAATAAGCTGAGATTCAGTGCCCATATAGTATGGTAGAGACACCAAAGACCTAGCCATACCTATTCATTCCAGGGAAAACAGATGATAAGCTTGACCAGACGAAAATGTAGCAGCCTAGGAAGGGAGCTGGGATGTGAAAACATTTCCATATAAGCTCCCTTATCACACCAGAGCAGTTACCAGTCTAGGTGGTTCCTTGGTTTCTTTAATCCTATCAATCACACTAATTCTTCAAATCTCAAATCTCCCTCTCTCTCTCTTTTTTTTTTTTTTTTCCTGGCCAGTGATTCTTATCCCTTTTTACACTGTAAATAACCAAAACTTTACTGTTTGACCTCCAGATTTACAGTCTTCAGTCTCAGTCTCTGTAACTTGATCACTGAACCAGACTTCACCCCTGCCTTCTTGATATGGTAGGCTTCATCTCATTCCTTTGCAGGGAGAGAACTTGTAATCAGATATGAAACAATCTGTTTATTACTTTTTTTTTTTTTTTAAAGAAATAAATTCAATCTAAGTACAGTTTGGCAAACCTACTGACTAAAGTGTCATGTCAAAACCAGGCTCAAAGAACACTTTCCTATTTATTCAGACATTCCCTTGTACATGGGCACATTCCTCATGGGTCTCCCAACCTGACCAGGCATGAAGATTAATTTTGCTTTGGTGATGATTTAGCCTTTGATCCCCTATTGAGCCTCAGGACAAACTGATAGTTGTGAGGTGGTTACTAGGATATGAATGCTTTGCTATTAGGCAATTGACTGACATCTTATCCTTGTTTCACATAAATCCAGTTCTCAATATTGATAATAGCTTTCAATTCCTGCTGGCGTGAGCAGGAGCTGACTGGATAACCAGGAAATGAAAGACATAACCAGCCCCTTGAGTGATCCTACCTCTTGAAAAAAATAATTGATGAATGACAGAATGCAAATCGTACATTGCATCAGAGAGTCAATTATCACTGTAACCTAGAAATGTTTAGATATATAGCCAGTACGCACGGAGAGGAAATGCATTTCTCAGTTAAGCAATATTTAACTGGGTCTAGCAGTGATTTTGCATTGTACCAATAATTTGCCTGCTAGTGGTCAGGATGAGAGAAAAAAAAAAAAAAAAAGAGTAAAATCTAAGATGCTGGGAGTGGAAAGGACTGCTGGATGGCAAAAGGACTTGTGACCATTCACAGCATGGGGTTGTGACAGAATCTTGGGTTTGATGGCTGCCAATAAAACAGAAGAGAATTGCCCCCCCCC
>WBNM01009410.1:8941-47436 GCA_013399055.1 Ramphastos sulfuratus | reverse complement strand
CACCCCGCCCCGAAATTCTGCAGTGACCTTGCAAAATAGGACACAGAGAAACACCACCTACCTAAAGCCAGGGTGTTTGTACAGCAGCTCATAGCAGCTTTCTTTAGGAAAGCTACAGTATTCACTATATGAAACATGATTCTCGTAGCAAAAGTGCACCGAAGCTGGGGATAAAGAGGATGGAGTCTATCAGAACTAAGTGCAAGCTTTGAGGAATTTGTTTAAGTTAAATTCCACAAATTTTAGGATGGTGATAATAATGGTCATTATGGACCAAGCAGTTTCCAGAGAAAGTGCCTTGAAATTGAAAACAAACTAAAGTAATGCTTAGTGAGAGCAGTTGGTAAAGTGTTACTTCTCCTGAATTACAGTTGTCTTCTTTCTTCTCTGATAATTTGCGACAATTGCATCCTAATGCTATTTCATTGATTTCTATTCCACTTCAGCTCCCATGCTGGGTTCAGTCAGGGTGACAATACACAAACATTAACCTGCTGCTATAGGGAAACCTCCTACACACACTTTCTCATAGAAAAATCCCATAGAATTTAAAAGGACTTTAACACAGTTCATAGTTCTACAGATATTCCTTTGGAAATCCATAGAATTGAATGGGAAGTCAGGTCAGTCATATAGCTTAACTTTCTCTTGTCTTTCATGGGAAGTCTGACACATTCATTTTAAAAGATGAGGCAGATAATTTGTTGATATATTGAAGCTGTCGCTTTACAAAATGTTACACCTGTTTTGCATATCTGCTTTTGCTAATGAAGCCTTCAGCTTCAACTTGACCAGAGACAATAGACAGCATTAATCTGAACCAATGCACAGTGACCGAATGACTGCTATGATGAAGCTAAGAACTATTTCTCTCTGCAGGGAACTTCATTTGAAGAGTGTGAAACTCCCAGGAACAAAACAATGATGCCAGGTGTTGGAAGAGTGAAACTTAACACCTAGAAGGCTCACAGAGGCAGGTGAAGCAGTGGGAGATGAAAGAGGTACCTGCTACATGGAGAGAACCACCAGATAAATGTTGATAGGAAGGGGTATAGAACAATTTCAGCCACAGCATCAACTGCCTTCACTAATGGCCAGTTAAACTAGGAGGATTCTCTGGTTCAGATGGCAAGCAGTGAGTTACAGAAGGATCGTGGCTCAGCAGACCTTAGCCATAACATTCAGAGTTATGAGAAAAGAACAGAATTTATTTTTTGTCTGCACCTGTGTACTCCTAATTCAAAATAAACAGCAGTTGTCTTGGATTCCTTGCAAAGCCCATGTTACATGCTGTACTAGCAAAGCAAACTACAAAAGCAACCTTGTCACACACTAGAAAAAAATAAAGACCTGTGGGAGAGAGGAAGGGCTGGAACTTCCAGCAGTGCTTCTAGCCCTTTGAGTAAATATTTGTTAAGTTTGGTCCTTTCATGGACCAAACCATAAAAAAAAAACCAAAAAAAAAAAACAACCCAGAGCTTCTATAAAAACTTTCAGAAGCAGTGTTCGTGCAGAAAACTTCCACGTTGTCACCTCCTCAGAGATCTGCTTCTCTTTTCCCTCCCAACTTCGCTATGGACAATTCCCACCAGGAAACAAAGCCACTCATGAGGAGTTTGGATAGTGTCCTTCACAAAATGCCCCACCTAAACTGAACCCCCAGGTTCCATCCCACCCCTGGGCAGAGCCTGCAGGGAGGCTGTGTTGTATGCCTGGGAAACAGTTCGAGTGGTGCATTCCCCCTCCGTCACCATTTGAAATGTTCTGCAGGTGCCAAGGTTCTGCAGCAGCCTTTCAGAAAACCTCAGCCATGAGGGGCTATGCTACAAAGAGATGCCCTGAGCCCAGGAGAGAAATTAGAGGAGAACCAAAATATTTGTATGACTTCAAGAAGAAATCTGCTAAACTTAGACTAGTGCCTACCTCTTCACTTTATACCTGATGTCACAGCCATTGCCAGAGAAGTGGGGTGAGACAAAGGTACTCCTGTTTAAGAAGTGGATATTTACTTTCTTTCATCGTCTGGGTTGGCCACCACAATACATTTTGCACTTCTTCACCAGTCAAGCATGATGGCCTAACTTAAATAGCACAGGACACAAAGTCAGTGTTTGTCCTTGTGAATGACAAATTCCCAGTCACTAGGACACCAAACTAGGTAAGGCACACAGGAAGATCAACATTTATATGGCTATGCATTTGTCTACAAATTTTCTGTAGTTACTGTGTCCTTTTCCTGAGCAATGACATACAAATACATCATAAAACACTGAAGCATCATATGGGAAAATAAGTCTCAAAGACCAATGACCTTTCCTGAAAGCTCAATGGCAAACTATCTGAAATGAAAATTAAAAAAAAAAAAAAAAATCAACAATCTGATTTTGATTATTATGTTATGCAGACACAAGGGAAAGATTCTGGGGAAAAAAAAGAAAAAAGCTACAAACTCAGAGTGAGGTTTTCACAGATGTTACCTTGCTAGGGTTCCCACTATATTTGACAGGATAAGCCGGAAGAGAGCCTATTTTTGTATCTTGGGCTAAGCTGTTAGAAGCTATTTTTAATTCTACTGTAATGATCAGTACTTTCATTTCCCTCAGCAAACCAACAAAAAACCCAGAAGACAAAGTCATGCAATAGGGAATAATAGGCTGCAGGGAAAGAGCCAAGGAGTTAGCTCAAAGCTGCTAATTCTACAAACAGAGGATGATGAACATATTAAAAGGGAAGGGGGAAAAAAAAAAAAAAAAAGGAAATTTTTCAAACCATGAAGGAATCTCAAGCATTTGTGGATGTCACCAAAAATAGCCAACCATAATAGGACAGATACAAACTCCTACACTTGTGATGATCTGTACAGGGTTTATATTTTCCATAAGTTAAGCAGTCAGCACTCCATATGCATGTCATGCTCAGATATATGCAAACTAGACAGCTCTGAATTTCTCTATAACTTCATGTTCTTACTGTATAGAATTGGAATTACACCCAAGCATCATTGTAGATACATCACTTTTCTGTCGTCCACCCTGCAAGATACAGTCCTCATTACATGCAGACAACACAAGATGCATCCCTCCAAATTTTGTTGTCCTTCAGTCCACATAGCAGATAACCAGATTGCTGGCTTTTTACAGCATTTCCCTCTGCTAGACTTCACTATGCTAAAGCTTTTTTGGATGTTCATTTTCCTTAACTGGGAAATTCCACTTAAATTCAAGCTATGAATTCATGAAGCACACCTTGAGAATCTGCTCGCCAGAGCTCCTGGATTAACTGAGCCATTTGCATAACAGTAAACTTAATGTTGCACTTCCAGAGCTTGTATCCTCTAAATTGCACTTACTGATGAAACTCAAAATCCTCTAAAAGGGTTTTCCAACCTAAACCAATTTGTAAAGTTGTTTTGGTTCTTTTTTTTTTTTTAATCTAAAACATTAAAGAAATTAAAGTGATTGGCATATAATTAGATTAATTATTCATATCTTCCGAGTTGCTTTAATTCTAATATATAAAAAAAGATTAAATATCCACTCAAAGGATTAAGCAAAAAAGTCAAGCAGCAGCAACACATTTACATTACCTTAGTGTGCAAATTATAAAACTAATTAGTCTAAAGTTTCATAAAAATGAATTGGATCTTCATTCACAGGCTGACACAACTTTACATATTCAAAATTGACACCCGTATTATTTTCTTGTGTTTGTAGCACAAGTCAGCCTCCTGCAACTGGCATTATGCTAGAACAGCTCTGCTTTTGTTCTAGCTGCTGAAAATTAAAACTTGACCTAAATTTATAAAAAGCTAAAAGTGTTGCAGTCAACTGCACGGAAATGAAAAGTCCAAGAGAGCCTCATTATAAATCTTACACTGATACTGTTGAAACGGTCTGAAATAATTCTATATGAAAATCAAAAGGTTGGTTTGGTTGCTTTTTTTTTTGAGGCTTCTTTCTGATCTAGAGTTCTTTCTTCTGAAAGTGCATGTAATTTCCAGTGTGCATACTGTTTTCTCCTCATCTCAAACCATGTGAACATTCATTAAAAATCCAAGGCTGTGTACGATAAACAACCATACCCCTTTCCTTTGAAAACTGCTCTTTTCTGAACAAAAAGAGATTTCAGATGACTACAATGAGAACCAAAAAAAAAAAAGCAAAAAAGAAAGAGACTTTCCTGTTCCAAGCTTTTTTCTAAGACAGTGCTGTAGGGCAGTTTCTAGGAGGTAATGAGTACCCTTAAATATCATCAACATTCTCTATGGTCAGATATTCTTCTTCTGGGTAGAATAAAAACTATTAAAGAATAATATTTCCATTAGCTCATTCACTACTGAAAAAAAAAACACAAAAAAAACAACAATGATCATATCTAGAAGATAATGTCTGTTTTGATCTTGTGGGCAAAGAAACAGAGTGTTCTAGAGTCTTCAGGTTGTTACTCACCCTTATCAAAGGTAAAATGAAACTCACTGCTTTTAACAGTTTTCCAAAGAATTGCTGTGCCTATTTTTAGCCACGTAAGCTATGTAACACTTCAAAAGCAGCCTGCACTGTATCAAAGTGTGCTTGCTCAATACATGAGGCCTGTAGGAAGTGAAACAAGATTACCTGAAGAAAATCCTAAATTGACTATGCACGTTGAAGATGTCCAGTGAAACCTGAAGGCAAGTGTCAACAGTTTCAAATGACCATTAGAAATGTTTCCTGAAATGAACTCTGCTGCTTCATGCTTTCAAACAGCTGGACCCTCATCCACTTCTTTAGGTGTGCTGAGCAGGCTAGCTCCTTTTCAAGAGCCAAAGAATCACAGAATGTCAGGAGCTGGAAAGGACCTCAAAAGATCATCCAGACCAACCTCCCCTGCCAGAGCAGGATCACCTAGACTAGATCACACAGGAATGTGTCCAGGCAGGTTTTGAATATCTCCAGAGAGAGAGACTCCACAACCCCCCTGGGCAGCCTGTTCCAGTGCTCTGTCACCCTCACAGGGAAAAAATTCCTCCTCATGTTTACATGAAACGTCCTATGCCTCAGCTTCCACCCATTGCCCCTTGTCCTGTCATGGGGCATCACCCAGCAGAGCCTGGCTCCAGCCTCCTGGCACTCACCTTTACATATTTATAAACATTGCTGAGGTCACCACTCAGTCTCCTCTTCTCCTAAAGAGGCTAAAGCAGCCCAGCTCCCTCAGGCTCTCCTCGTAAGATGGATGTTCCACTCCCTTTGTCGTTCCGTGCTGCACCCTCTCAAGCAGCTCTATGTCCCTCTTGAACTGGGGTTCAAGAGTCTTGGAGTTCAAGAGGGGCTGGGAGAGTTTTGTTCACAGACCTACGGGTGGGAGAATTTTGCTCACAAACCTGTAGGCTGGGAGAGTTTTGCTCATACACCTTGATTTGGCGAAACATTTGCTAACTGTTGGCCACAACTGTGAAGCCAGGCAGCGATGGCTGACAAAGCAAAAGTTCAGAGCTCCAGTCAGGCCAGCACAGATGCTAACAGCACTCCAGCAAAAAGGCAAGGGAGGCTTTTTCAAAACACTTCCCTCCACAGCCCTGCTATATGCATCATGCAATTAACTCCTTGATGGGGTTAGGAAGCAATATTTTGTTAGGACTGATGGAAGGATCTTTACATGATGAGAAAAAATCATCTTAGATGGACTATTATAGTTCATTTCAACACCAAGTGGCTGGCTATTAGGCAGCTGGAAGTTCTGGTGATAATAGAAAAGATAATTAGGCTAGTTCATTGACAGCAGAAGGAGCACTTGCCCTGCCATGAAGGCAGCTCAAAGTTTGAAGAAATAAGAAAAACTAGAAGGAAGGTAAATTCACTAGAATAAGCATTTGGTGCTTTAGAGCATAATTATCAGAAAGAAAACACGTTGTTTAGCATACTTTATGTTAATGGAGGGCTAGCATGGCCCACTGTGCATAATTTAGCTGAACAATTGATAAGAAATTTTAATACATATATATATATGATTACGGCTACAGAAAAAAAAGACAAAACACAAGAGAGATCATAATAGGCACACGTGAACTCTGAAGGCCTAATTACATCACGGGGGAGGGTAAGCAGTTACTGCTGAATCAAGCAGAAAATTGGGGTAATTTGTAAACAGGTAGAGCTGTTATCCAGGTGTGCCAGCATGTGTGTGGGGGCTGGCAGTGGGGCTTCGAACTGAGGACTTCCATCTGCGTTACAGAGCAAGCAGCACAGCTAAATGCTTCCCTCAGCTTAACCAAAGGAAATTCAATACAGAAAAAGGGCCAAATAGCCACTCCTGCCTCCCTGCTGCAACCCACTACCCAGCTCCTAGCCAGGAGCTGGATAACCCAATGCAGTGGGATGCTTGTGGGAAAAGAAATGTTGTCCGTGGGTGAAACCTGAAGTTAGTGCTTGGTTGTGAGTAGCTCAGAGATAAAGCTAACTGACTTGGTATTCTGCCATCAGTACCCTCCCTAGTGCACTGAGAACAAAATATTTCATATGTGGTTCCCTGACAGCAGAAGGATCCATGGACAGGCAAGCTGCTGCCAGCAATGCCCGGTGAGGGCATGATCTCTCACCCAGAGGAGAGAGGAGTTTCTTTAGGTGGCCTGTTATGGGAGGGAGAAAGGGAAACCAGCTGCTAAGCAAGAAGTACAGCAAAGGTACTGTAGGATGGATGGGAGAAGCTGTCTTCACTGGCCAGGTGCCACAGAAAAAGGTTTGAAACTGTATTTTAAAACAAAAATACATACTGGTATGTGATTTTGAAACAAGTTAAAATACCTTCTGGTGCCTTCAAAAGTAGAAGTTTGAGTTTCATTCTGACCTCTGCCAGTAAGAGATATCAAAATGAGCCGGTAGGTGTGTGACCAGCTGCCATTTACTGAACCATTGCAGCTACATACTAACCTACTTCAGGACAGTTTTACTGTATAGCCAAGTACCTACCCTTAGTACATTAAAAATGTGGGAAGTAAGAGAAAACACTTTGGGAATCCTTGCATCTCATATCGAGCTCACACATGCAAAATTTTCAGCCCAGAGTTTTAAGCAGAAGTTCATAAAATAGCTCCTGACAGCACCACATGTGAAATATTCTCCGTGTTTTTGGGAAGGCCATTCCAGTTGCATTGCTGTGGTAGATACCTAGCAGATTTTACTAAGAAGAGCAAGCACCTTAGCTCCTCCCACACAGCCCTTCGACACACACACAGCAATTCTGGCAGGTGCAGGGTGTGGGTTCCCCCCCCCCCCCCAATATTCATTCTTCTGATTAGCAACATGCAAAGCAACGATAAAGCAGGCCTTTAGAAACTGGCGTAGTGGCACTGACAACCCTCAGAGCCCTGTCATGCAAGGACAGACCTGCCAGCACCATAGCCCTCCAGAAACCCCAACAATAGCTACCAGTGATGGAAGGCTCCCAGGAGCCATTAAGCAGCTGTTCCCAGGCCATAGAGGCCTGGACCCTAAGGGAAACCCTCTAAGGTGTATGAACTGTTACAGTTCATGCATATTTATGTTGCATTTCTGCTGTATTGTTTTAAAAGGGTCTCCAGCATGACCAGCCAGCCCCAGCCACCAAATCCCAGCTGAAGCTTGCAATGGAATTCAAGGATGAGGAGTGGGCAGTGCAAACTGCAGAAAGCTCAGACTGTTTTCTAATGATTTCTTTTTTTCCTTCCACGTTAAACCTCCCTCCATCTGTGCCTTTTGGTGCCAGACAAACCAGTAATTATCAGGAAATCCCTTCACTTTTAATCTACATCAGTATGAATGCAATCTCAGAGCAACCCACGGTGACTGGAAGCTATTATTTTCATAGGAAATAATAGTGACTGGAAGTGATAACTCACAGTGCTCAGTGTGTGTGTCATCATCTGATAACATGCAAGGTTGTACATCCCACCACATCGTTCTGGTGCAGGGCTATGATAGCCTTCATTAAAGGGGAAGGATTGAAGCAGGAACCTTGTCAAATCTGCAGGGGAGGCTGCGGGGGTTGTATCAACGTGGAACTTCCATTCATTATTTATGGTCATAAAAATTTGGGGCCTCGAAATTGGCAGCATGAAAAGCTGTTTTAATTCCAGCTATAATTCTCCTTCATACCTTCAGTCATTGACTACGTCTCAGATAAACATTCATTTGGGAGACCAAGATTATGGCACGTGGGGGAAAAAAAAAACCAAAACAGAAAAGAGAAAAGAAAAAAGAAATAACAACCCAAGGATATTTAGTTCTCCTCCCACAAATTCTTCCTGGAAATATTCTTGCAAAATCTTCTGCCCACTTGAACAGTATGCTTATGATTAACTGCAGATGAGCCCAGCAGCTTGCATATGTAGTTAATTTGCTCTAAATTTCCATGCTGTATTATAACACTAATGATCGCTAATAATAGACAAACCCACAGTTTATTGAGTAAGTAATTTGAGACATTAAGGGTTTTTTTTTAATCATGTGACTAGGATCAGGCTGACCAATTTAAACTGGGCAGAAAAAGATAAATAATGTGTAAATCAATCACAACAGCAGCACGCTCTGTTTCTTTGCAAAATGATGGGGATTGATCGGTGAGAAGGCCCTGCTTGTAACTACTGCTAGGAAATAGAGTCAATAAACTTCCATGTTCAAGAGTAAAAGGTCAGATGTGGAAGGAAGTTTATACCTGAACTGCAAATGTAATTTTGTCACCTGACTAAACAGGCTCAGATGAGCTTGCTTTTTGGCCTGGTGGGCAAGGCATGCTTTTAATGGATAATGAAGACAGATAACATGCCATGCAGCCAGTAAAAAGGAAACCATGCTAAGCACAGACAAAACTATGTAAAAAACAGTTTCACTCTGGATTGTGGTCAAAGCTGTCTTCTAAAATCATGCAAGCAAGATAGCCATCATGTGCTGTCTCAGAGACAGCTATTTCAGGACTAAAAGAGATACTTACATTTGGGTTTCTTTCATAGGAATTTTAGTTTTGATTGAAGCATTTATTTTTAACCTTAGAAAACACTGGAAGTTCATTAACTTAAAATTCTGTCTTGCACATTTGTAATTAAGTGCTTTAAAGAACAGTTTAAAATAGAAAATAACTAAGCTACATTTAATAACTCCATGAGTGATTAGTGTACTTGAATGACGAGTACCTGCCTGTGGCAGTGGGACTTGCAAGATACATTGAGAATCTTGAATGAAGTTTTGTTTAGTATAAAGCATTATTAAGTTATTATTAGGGGAAGAAATTTCTTGGATTAATCTTTCTTTGGACTTTGCTATATGTGCCTCAGATGCTGACTTCACTCCAGCAGAAGGCAGCTGTACATACATCTCTCCAGAGCCTGATAATAATGCTCAGAGGTATAGACAGAGGAGAAAGCTTTAATATGTTTCCACAGCACTCTTCTGGGAATAAGAGTTAGCATGTGAACTTGCACTCAGTTATCTCATGACTGCAGTTTACCCTCAATCACAAGACAAAAATACTACAGAATATAATGTGGGGAACAATTCTTGATTGTTTCCAGGGCATGGATTAAGTGTAGCCAAATGACTCTAACTCACAGACTTTCATGGCCAGCAGGCCAGTCAAATCCTTCATCTTTAAATCAAAAACCTGGAAAAGGAACACAAGATATTCCACTTTTTCTTATGCATTTTTACCACACTGTGTAAAAATACATATTTTAAAATTTTATTTTATTTGTTTTCTTTCATTTTCTTTCATTTTATTTTAATGCAACTAATTGCATGCATGGATATGTAGTGTCATGTCCTGGAGTGATTCTGTACTGACAAGTCTAACATATCAGAATCTATAGAATCTTGGAATTAAAAAAACCCACCATTGCCCATTGTGCATGTGTGTTAAACATTGCAAATTCCCTCTGCTGAAGTAATGGGATGCTTTATTAAAAAGCAGGAGCAAAGAGAAGATGAACACAGATTAAAAAGGAAAGAATATAATAAAGAGACTGAGAGATGTCAAAACAAGATGATTCTGAGGCTTTTACTTCCTCACCTGTGTTTCAACAAAGTCATCTCTAGCACCTTCAGGAGAGACTGACACAGTTAGCTCCAGCCTTAACACCTTAACAAAGCATTAAATACAGATGGTACTGTATGGAAATGACCAATTTTGTTTCACTACTGATTTTTCTATGAAAGCCCAGGCTGGGTGAAAAACAAAGATATCTGTTCGCCTCTGGTGCACTACAGTAAACGACTGAGCCCATGCTGAAGGCTCTGATGATGGTTCCCAAATGAGGAAGCTCTGCTCAGTGAAGCTGCTTTGAAAGAAAATGAGGATTCCTCTCAGCAGCAGAGGAGGACAAGCTCATTGTTTTAGTCTTGAAGGAAAAAACAAACCAAAACCAAAACCAAGTGTGAGACACAGTAAGTAGAATCAGAGTGGATATTCCACTATCAACCAGCCCAAAGCGAGGAACTGCTGCAGCCAAGTGCTGTTCAAAACATGACATTTTGGCCATTAGCTAACAGGTTGTAGATTCAACCATGCACAACATTGCTGAAGTATGGCATCAGCCAGCAACGCTCTTCACTGTTTGCTCTAAAGGCAGCTGCACTCACAACAATCTCTGCTTTATTCATTTGCAGAGTGTTCCTTCTGATAGGCAGCCAGGCTTCAAGTAGCCACTTTTATCTTGGAGTGTAATTCTCCATTGGTACATTGAGAGAAACGCTTCGCACCTTGTAAACTTTTAGATAGCACTACTGAGCCAAAATGGACTCAATATTTTTAAGGACTCGTGGACCAAGTGTGACTGAAGTCTGCATGAATCATCTGCATTCAAGCCATGGTACTGGCCGTGAAATATCTACTGACTCAGTGCACTGTCAGCAGAATATGCTTAAGCATACCTCTTTTGGTTTTTTTTTTTAATTATTATTATTTAACACATTTTAAACATTAACTTCATACGAAAAATACTAGGGTGAAAGTAAAGGTTCTAATCCAAAAGTACCCTCACGTTTTATTAAAAATAATTAATTGATCCCCTGGTAATTCAGAGGATGCATGCTAGGTTTCTTTTATCTGGTTTATATCTGTAGAAGTAGATATGGGTAATTAAGCTGACTTGCTAGAGCCCATGTTTTCCTAGGGCAGGTCAGAGTGAGAGCACCTCAAGTTACAGGGTATGTCCATACCACAATGATGTACAAGTTCATTCTCAGCTAATCAAGTGAACTGCCCTATCTGACCCTAGATGTTAGCCTGTGGACCATCACAAAGTCTTTGCCACTCTGCATCCTTCTCCAACAAGGCCCTAAACTCTATCTCAGACTCATCTGGGCCACGCAGTGTCAAACCCTCCTGTGTAACTTCACAGTACCTTTTCTTTGGTGGTTGGAGTTAGTCTCAAGCTCACTCACACTCCTCCATTGCACCCTCCTGCCTCATTGGTGTTGACCTAACTGTTCCACTAAAAGCTGAGCCTGGATTTGGGAACTCCAGGAAAAAAATAGTAGAGAAACAGCACAGTTTACTCAGAGTAAGGCACTGAAGAACATTGAGAGGAAATCACTTGTGGGAAGCAATGCTCAAACAGTAGTAATTCACAGACCCCAGGCAATCAGGTCCCCCTAAACCACATTTCAAGCGCAGCTTTTCTCTTAGATGTTAAAACATAATCCTGCCTGCATGGCTCTCTTTTTTTCTTTTTTTCTTTTTTTCTTTTTTTTTTTTCCCTCAGTGATTCCTGGATCATTTTTCTTCCATTTAAACATTTTAAATGGAAGCTGCTCTGGTTTTGCTAGCCTAGAAATTCAACCAGAACTTCACAAATTTATTTCCCCACTCCAGCTCTAATAAAAGATCTTGTAGGTGCAGTGTCCATTCTCTCCATCCTCAATGGATACAAATGGGAACAACTTTCATGGGCTTTGACTACTCTGTTGATCTTTGTATGAGGAAGGAGATAATAACACATCAGTCTTGTAGAGGGGTTGACTGTGCTATATCCACTGAAGTGAAGAGGAACAATAATTTTATTTTAGCATGAAAATGAGATGAGATCACTGGGAGCACACAATGGCTGAGCCACAATCTTACACAGCAACTTCTAAGAATAAAAGTCTCATTGAAATAATGATGTGGTGCATAAGCAGTGGTTCAAAACCTGCAAGAACACCTCTTGGGCTGAATGAAGTTTCAGAAAGAGACAACAGATTTAATTTCTGTATGACAATTGCTCATGATACTCATTTGGAGAGACAAAATATCAATCTCCTGAGAGTTTCAGCTTTACAAATGTCTGTGGAGACAAGTTTTCACTCCTCTTCCTTTTAGCACAGCTATTTAGCACAGCTATTTGTCAGGCTTGGCTAAGAGCTGTATCTACAGAATATAAAAAAAAATAGGTCTTAAAAAAACAACAACAGCAAAGTAGCATTTTAAAATTTGGGTTAAACTTGGTAATTCATATCAATGAATTTCAGCTTGCCTTGCCCATCTTAAAACTCCGGGGCCTACATCCAGGAACTTAATACCAGCAATATAATTTTAAAGCTGCTAAATAATCCTTTTATGGCAGGTAGCAGAGCACTGTTGGACTTGAAAAATG
This sequence comes from Ramphastos sulfuratus, assembly GCA_013399055.1. Taxonomy (NCBI): domain Eukaryota; kingdom Metazoa; phylum Chordata; class Aves; order Piciformes; family Ramphastidae; genus Ramphastos; species Ramphastos sulfuratus. The sequence goes on along the minus strand of WBNM01009410.1, from coordinate 34,856 downwards.
GAATTAAAATTAACTGCATTTTTAGCAATGTGAGGATGTTAGAATTAGAGTTGCGAAAGCATTTAATTATATTAGTAGGATGACTAATTAAAAATTACCTTCCCAAAAGAAGAAATCTCATCTATTACACACTTGTCAAAATTTTGGATGAGACAAGTGATATCACAATCTCATTGTGATATCACAATATCACTGGAGTACTGTGTGGAGTTCTGGAGCTCCAAGTACAGGAAGGACATGGAACTGTTGGAGCGGGTCCAGAGGAGGGCCATGAAGATGCTCAGAGGGCTGCAGCAGCTCTCCTATGAGGACAGGCTGGGAGAGCTGGGGCTCTTCAGCCTGCAGAAGAGAAGGCTTCTAGGAGACCTTAGAGTAGCCTTCCAGTATCTGAAGGGGACCTACAGTAAGGCTGGGGAGGGACTATTAACAAGGTCTTGCAATGACAGGACAAGGGGCAGTGGGTTTGAACTGGCAGAGGGGAGATTTAGACTGGATGTTAGGAGGAAGTTGTTTGCAGTGAGGGTGGTGAGACACTGGCACAGGTTGCCCAGGGAGGTTGTGGCTGCTCCCTCCCTGGAGGTGTTGCAGGCCAGGTTGGATGAGGTCTTGAGTAACCTGTAGTAGTGGAAGGTGTCCCTGCCTATGGCAGGGGATTGGAACTAGCTGATCCTTGAGGTCCCTTCCAACCTTACCATTCTATGATTCCTGTTGCCTTTATATCTCAGCAGAGGTTTGTGTGCTGCCCTTCACCAGAATCTTACACAACGTGTCAGAACGCAAGTTATGCAACACTCAAAGTAAGGATGCTTTTCAACTGGATTTTTCAATACCTAATCTGAATTTATTGTGGAGGATGGAAGCTAAGAGAATGCTAAAGAGGACTCGGCACCGCTGAACTGGCAGATAGTGCAATTCATTTGCCATCTCATGTTAATTAGCTTTCCTTGTTATTCAGGGAACAGAGCGCACTAGGAAAAAAGTGGCACGTTTCATGCTTTCTAGACTTGATTGAGATCACATCTTTTCAGCAGCAGCTGGCATTTCTGTGGGCACAGTAAACCAGAGCTGGGTGTAGCTGCACTGAATTTCCAACCAAAAGCTCTTGGCTCTCTGCAGAGGAGCAACAACAGCAACATGGAAAGGCCCCTGCAAACAGATGTTTGGTGCTACAAGAAGCAACTACAAAAGTGTGAACCAAATCTCTGCCATTGGTTCTTCTCAAAACAAATATCCACTGTAAGGAAATTCTGAAAACCCTCTGATAAGAGACACTCAAAACACGAAGCCTGAGAAAAACACCTACGAGAAGCAAACAAAGATTCAGGAGCACTAAACCTTGTCTATTTCCAGCCTGATCTCTATTTCACCTGCCATCACTTCATTTTCCTCTGCCTCATCTGTCCTTTTAAAAGCAAGCATGACCACATGCACCTTTTTCAAGTTACTTGAGATTTATAGAGAAGAAACCTGTGCTGGTTTGAGGCTAATTGGAATATTTTAATGAAAACAATTATAGGCTGTGAAAAGAAAGCAATGGTGATGCCTGCTTCACTCATTGGCTTGCTGAGCTGTATAAGAACGAGAATACAAATATAGATAAGATAGAGTGAGTCTTGTTCTCCGTGGCTGCTGGTGTGTCTGCTCTCTGCCAAGTAACCTAACTAACCACTCTGCTTCTAACCCCCTTGGCTAATCCTCCAAACTCACCTTGCATGTAAGGCAGACCCTGGGGTAAGGTAGAGGGGTGGATAGAAGGTGGAAGGGTGGTGGGGAGCCCCTCCTGGGGACTCTGATTTCTGGGAGGGCGATTGTGTTTCTCTATTACCTTTAACTTGTATATTTCTGTAACTATTCCTGTACATTGTGTATATCTCTGCTTGTACATTGTGCTAAGCTGTAAACAGAGCTTCAGTCCTTAACTTCCAACCTGCTGAGTCTAGTCTGGGTGATTTTTTCATAGTGTGTGTGTAGGGGGAGGGAACTCCCAAACCATCAGAAAACCCTACCAAATGGCTAGGTAGATTAGCAGCCATGCTGTTGCCTTTGCAGCTGGTTCTTCAGTAGAAACTAGATTATCCCCCCTCAAATTCATAAGGAAATGTTTGCCTTACATTGGTAGACTAACTCTATCTTTCAGGTGGAACCAAAATAATAGAGTGCTGCAAAACTCCCACACCAGGAAAAAAAAATAAAATCAAAGCAGCAAGCTGGTATGGCAGGAGTGGGACAGAATTAAAGTAATACAGCCAATTTGTATCAGAAATACCAAGAGCTATGTCCTGTGTCTCCAACACATTTGCTTTCCTAACCATAGCAATATCACATATAGTCAGCTCACTGGTGTTTTTTAATTACAACTTCATCTAAACAAAGCCATCAGTGCAGAAATTATGAAGATATTTCCTGCCCCGACTATGCCATTAATTCATCACTGCTACTCCCTGTGCTTAGCAAAATGTTCTGTCAAACACAGCTCTGACATGAGAACACAAGATCCATCTCTAAATGGGAGGAGATTCCGAGGATTTATTACACCAGTGCACGATCCACACCTTTTAGTGGTATCTCCACTGTGAGGATCTCTGAGGCTCATTCTTAAGGATGCTAATGGACACAGTTCAGGTATTATCCTCATGCAGGCCCTTCTGAGATGGAATATGAATCCTATCAAACATTATGTGACAAGAGGTTGCCCCAAATAAGTTTGGAGCCCACTTAGAAACACTGGAGAGGACTGATTAGCTACTTGGTCAGTACTGCAAAGATTCAAAGATTTCATTGTGTTGGAAGGGACCCTCAAAGATCATTTTGTCCAACCACCCTGCAGGCAGCAGGGACACCTCCACCTAGATAAGGCTGCCCGGGGCCACATCAAGTCTGATCTTCAGTGTCTCCAGGGACAGTGCCTCAACCACATCCCTGAGCAGCCTGTAGGCTCATATTCTTATGGAGTTTCCTCCACAATGGGTGAAATTTAATTGAAGGAGTATGTTGTGTCCTTCATTTACAAGCATGCTCTAAACCTACACCAATTACATTCATGCCATAGATAAAAGATCTGGCTGAAGAACGGCCTTGTTGCCTCTGTCTTAATGAACTGAAACCATGGCACAGCCAGGACTGAAAAATACTCTACTAAGCAACTGAGAACATTCTTCAGAGTAGCTGTTTCCCCACAGGACCAAAAAGTTAAGAGCAGAGTTATAGATTTGGCCTTCTTCTGAGGGATGGTGTAGCTTATTGTAAGGAATAATGGTTGGCACTGACTCAGTTCCTTTGTGGTGAAGTCTGCAGAGGCATCTTAACCTGTCACAGCTAATGGGTTTTGTTATGGATGCCAAAGCATAACATGGTGAGAGCATTTGAAGAAAGAAGCATAAAAATATCTAAAGCATTGATAGTCTCAGGAGTAATTAAAAAAAAAAAATTAAAAAATTATTTTCTTTTTTTTGGTCCAGTGGTTTTCAGAAGCCCTACAAATGCTGGAGGAGAGCAGAGCTGATGAAGAAATAGCGAAATATCTGAGGGAATAAAAGAGCTGCAAAAGTTTTTTTAACTAATACAAAATCATTACAAAGTCCTGGGTAGACATGCATTTTTAAACAACAGCTGTAATAACGGAAAATTAGGCTCCATGACTTATTCATAGGCCTCTGGTTAACACTGTGCTCCAGTTCAGGCAGTTCGCTTTATGAATAGCATCTTCAGGTGCGAGGCTGTTGTTTGGGCCATGCAATAGGCACAGTAACTACCTGTTCTCAGGCGTTAGAGACCATGGCTCTGCAGTCTGTAACCACACAGATTGCAGTGCAGATTGTGGAGGAACCGCATCTGTTTGGAAAGGTAGAGAGAACCCCAAGTGGAGTACTGTGTGCAGTTCTGGAACCTCCAGCACAGGAAGGACATGGAACTGTTGCAGCAGGTCCAGAGGAGGCCACGAAGATGCTCAGAGGGCTGAAGCAGCTCTCCTATGAGGACAGGCTGGGAGAGCTGGGGCTCTTCAGCCTGGAGAAGAGAAGGCTTCCAGGAGACCTTAGAGTAGCCTTCCAGTATCTGAAGGAGGCTTACAGGAAGGCTGGGGAGGAATTATTTACAAGGTCTTGCAAAGACAGGACAATAGGTTTGCAAAGGGGCAATAGGTTTAAACTGGCAGAGGGGAGATTTAGACTGGATGTTAGGAGGAAGTTCTTTCCAGTGAGGGTGGTGAGGCACTGGAACAGGTTGCCCAGGGAGGTTGTGGCTGCTCCCTCCTTGGAGGCCTTGAGTGAGCTGTACTAGTGGGAGGTGTCCCTGCCTATGGCAGGGGGTTGGAACTAGATGATCCTTGAGGTCCCTTCCAACCTTACCATTCTATGATAAATATTTTCCATTTCAAATTCTGAAACTGCAGTCACCTATTTGATAGAGAAACTGTAAAAATTTAAAGGAGGAAAACAGTATTTGATGAGTCTACAATCTTTATACTTAAGGGATATTCACAGGACCTATAAATCCTCAGTGGAATTAATAATTGAGATTCTTGAAAGCTCTAAAAGGAAATATTAAATATGCAAAATCTTGGTGAAAAGCATAATTAAGGCCCATAAATGCCTAAAAGTTTAAAGGGCAGGCTACTTCTCTCTAAGATTTTCCAGTATAACATTTATATGGAAGTATAACACAATACATTTTTAAGCAGCATTCTATATTACCTTTTTTTTTTTGCACCTATTTTTATCTTTCCCTTTCCATGTTAAATAGTGTATTTTAGACTACAATTTCCAAGATCTCCTGAATTAAATGGATGATATGAAGGCCCATACTCTTGTTTTTTGTTATTAAAAGGTCACTCCTCCAACTTCTCAAAGCTAATAGTGTCTTCTGTGCAGAGTAAATGGCATTTACTTATAGGGCTGAAGCTTTCCCTTCCCTTTTAGCATTCATTTTTTCCCCTTCTATTCTCTTCTAACATTCCTGAGTTGACTTTTCTCCAATTTTAAGCACAGTTTTTTAGTTAAGGAGGAGTAATATTTCATAATGCTTACTGAATGAACACTGTTTTCAATAGTCCTGAATACTTATAGTTAATAATTTAAAGATAACAGATGCTTGGTACCTTTGACTATCAGATCCTTATGTTTTCCAGAACATGCTGACTTGATAAAAATACTGATCTTCCACCAGAGAGTCAAATAATCAGGGTGGGTTTGGGGTTTTGTTTTTTGGTTGGGTTTGGTTTTATTTTGTTGTTGTGGGGAGTTTTTTTGGTGTTTTGTTTTTTTTTTTTGGGGGGGGGGGGTTGTTTTGTTTTGCATTAACTTATAGAAAGAAAATATTTTCAATTTGTACAAAATGACTTGCAGAAAAATATCCATTCATTACAGCACAGCCTACACGCAGCTTCCCCCTCTCCAAACTGGCACTTTTTCTTGATATTAACCCCACCCTGTGTATTTGGAACACCTTCCCTCTTGGCAGGGATTTGTTTGCTTTTACATCTAAGCATTTCTGCTCACAGCAGGCTGTGAAGTAATGGAAGTTAATATCACACAATTCTGATAACCATCTTGGCTTTTTCTTCCTCAGTTCCACTGTGACATGAATTTAACAGCTACAATATATATATATATATATACAAAAAAACCCCTCCAAAACCTGGTAGATTTAAAGATTAGTTTTTTATCATTTCAAAGAAGTGATTCCAAGCCTTTCTTATGTACTTTTATTGGCTTTGTAACTCAAGAGCCTGACAGAGTGGGGTAAGTGGAGTGGAATAGAGATGAAATTCATGCGACATAATTCTAGCAGATATCTCAAGGCCCTTCCAATTCTATAAAATCCAAAGCTGTGATTTTTCTCCTGATAAGATTACTCCCTCATTAGTCCAGCCCATGGGTTGTTTTGGTTGTTTGGTTTGGTTTTCTTTTCGCTGGAGTTCTGTAACTGATCAAGTTAGAAACTTCAGTCCAAAAGCATTCTTTCTCTTCCACTCTTCTCTGCCATTTTTATGTTGTTGTAATATGTTTTGCATTGAAGAGTAAATTTCAGTATAAAAAGATGAGAGATGACATAGACCTATCCCAGCTCAAAGGTAGTTACAGACATTAATTTCCACAAATATTCTGACTTCTCATTGTGTAAGCCTTAAAAATGCCATAATGTAACATAGGAAAACAAATATGATAGTATCAGCAATGAGGGAATCATAGAATGGTAAGGTTGGAAGGGACCTCAAGGATCATCCAGTTCCAACCCCCTGCCATAGGCAGGGACACCTCCCACTAGCACAGGTCACTCAAGGCCTCATCCAACCTGGCCTTGAACACCTCCAGGGAGGGAGCAGCCACAACCTCCCTGGGCAACCTGTGCCAGTGTCTCACCACCCTCACTGCAAACAACTTCCTCCTAACATCCAGTTTCAATCTCCCCTCTGCCAGTTCAAACCCATTGCCCCTTGTCCTGTCATCACAAGACCTTGTCAATAGTCCCTCCCCAGCCTTCCTGTAGGCCCCCTTCATATACTGGAAGGCTACTATAAGATCTCCTCGAAGCCTTCTCTTCTCCAGGCTGAAGAGCCCCAACTCTCCCAGCCTGTCCTCATAGCAGAGCTGCTGCAGCCCTCTGAGCATCTTCATGGCCTCCTCTGGACCCGCTCCAACAGTTCTATGTCCTTCCTGTGCTGGGGGCTCCAGAACTGTACATAGTACTTTAGATGGGGTCTGAGGAGAGCAGAGCAAAGGGGCAGAATCCCCTCCCTTGCCCTGCTGCCCACACTGCTCTTGCTGCAGCCCAGGACTCGGTTGTTGTCTGGGCTGCATGTGGACACTACAGGCTCATGTTGAGCTTTACATCAACCCAGAAATTAAATCCTTCCTCTTACAAAGGTGAAAGGGATCAGGACTTGCAGTTATGATATGTTTTGTCTTTCTAGTCTTAGAATCAAGATCTTAATCTTAAGATCCATCCTTTCAGAGTACTTCTGTTGTGAGCATCAATAAGTAGCCAGCATTGTACCAAGAAAAAAGAGACAATATATTAGTCAATGATGCCTTTGTAAGAACATCAGTCCCTTAACCTCATGTTTTGTTGCCATAAAGGTTCAGCTATATATATAAATGTTATATATAAAAGGCAACCAAACCCTTAAGAACTAGTTTAGCCATATAGGCAGAGATGCCTAGGTAATATAAGAGTGTATAGGTACGTTTGGATTAGGATTAAAAAAGATAAGAATGGCACTTTCTATCATAAGAAGACCAAGAGAGCACTGCCCTATGACATTCCTAAAGATGGGAGAAATTGTATGTTGCCCCAGGGGGATAGTTCAGGATGCACTGTGGTTATAACAGCAAAGCACTGGACTCTCACAACTATTTAGTGCCAACAGGAGCCTGATTATCAGGTTGTTATTCTTCTTTGCACAGCTGCTGTTCTCTGTGTTTTATATGCTCATCCATGAAGTAGTGAAACAGGACTCCCTGGACAACTTTTCAAGACCTGGATTGTAAGCTTGTTCGCCGCTTCACGACACCTGCTATTTGGGCATTTAGCTGCCATAGTTTCCTTCAGCTATTTTCAGGCTTCAGTTTGCTTTTGGTCTGGTTCGAAGCCTGACTTAAAATGCTTACCCTGGTAGCTCAGTTCCCCTTCTAATGGATGGCTGTTCATGTCTTAAATCATCCGTGGTACTGAAGTACATCATATCAGCTCCAGCACGGCTGACAGATAAGGCACAGAGATATGGCAGGCCACCCCGGGCCACAGGTTTAGAGCGTGTATGGGAAATATGGTATTTCTGACACACTTTTAAAAGGGGAAAGAATTATGTGAAAAATAAGGGATTTTTGACACCCTTTAACAAGAAATAAAAAGGCAGTGAAAGATCTGAACTGCCTCAAACACAGCTCTGAAGACTACAAGGTAATGAAACATAAGATGTCTCCCAGCAAAGTCAACTCCGTGGTGTGTCAGATGGGCTGGTGAGAACAAGATATATCAAGCTACTGGGTTTTTTTGCTTTTTAATATTTAGTATTTCCAAAAAGAAGCCATCAGAGAGCATGCAATAAATATTTTTGACCAGGTATTTCTAACAAAAGCCACTGAATTGTCAGCCCAACTTTACTGCCTACAGCAAACCATGTCAGACAAGAATGATGCATGTAACACTCTCCTGGGAATAGAAAACCCCTCAAACCCAAGACATTTACCAAAAATCCAACCACTCTAAACCAGGCTATAAACTGTTAATTTATCATTTTATCTTATTCTTGTTTCTCTGAGAGACACAACTGAGAAAGAAAAAAAATAATCCTGATCAGATTCACAGATGAGGTGATAATTACAGCCCTCCTACACAAAATCCAACTAACTAGAATTTCTTCAGAGAAGAAAAATAAATGTGTACTTCCACTTGTACCCCATTGGGCTGGTGTGTGGTTATACTGCAATTATTACAGAAGCTGGAGCAGCAAAGTGTTACCATCCCTAACACACAGAGCACCCTGGGTCACAGACGTGTCTGTGCCTGCACCTCACACTCCTCTGCTCTGCCCAAACATCCCCACCAGCTCTGGTGGAAAGGCAGTGGAGTGCCAACAGAAGAAAGCTTTCACCTGCACACATTTTCTACCAATACATAACCCACTCAACTCCCATTTCAGAACCAGCCCCAGGTAAGTTTCGTTCATCCTCTACCCATTTAATAAGCCTGACCTCCTGAGTTCTTTCCTGGTGCAAAGAATATAATTAATAAGCCACTCAATCTGTCATATTGACCTGCATTATTTTAAATTAAAGTTAATGGCAGCAATGAAGAAAAAAAAAAAAAAAAGATTATAAGGTTAAAATATATGTACTGCATATCTTTGCACAGCTTCTTTTTAGTCATATAGATAACATTTATGTGAAAATATACCTTTGCCACAGCCAGATCATCACTAGCTACAGGGACCATATGAAGGTCAAATACTTTCTCCTTTGCTAAACTTTTGGGACAGATCTCCAAAGGGAGGCACCAGTGTGTTCATCCTTCACAGAGCTACCAATTCAATCGCATCTCTAAGTGTTTAAAAATCATATTTAATTTTTCCCACATGACACTTTCAGAAGCAGGAAGAGGACTTCATCAGGTAGAAACGCTTCGCTGTATGTAGAAAAGCAACCCACAGTAACCATAGCTTAATCCTCATCTTACAAAATTACTCATAGTATTCAGGATGGAAAAGGCTGGAGCCAGCACATATAAATGAAAAGTGCGAGACAAAAACAAAACTAAAAATGACAAACAACAAACATGTGATGTATTTTCCCTCCTTAGGGAGCACTGATATAACAGACAATATGCTTTGGAGAAATGTGTGTATTGAACTGTTGTAGAGTAAGTATCTTCTTGTGTACAAATAATAGTTCATAAATCCATTGTAGGAGTAACTAACGTAATGGGCCATCATAGGGCAATTGCTAGGAAAGGATTACTGAGGAAGCTGCTGAAAATCTCTCATGCTTGACACAGCCCAGTGATTCACTAACTCTGCGAGTGCTTTCCCAGATAGAGACCTACCCTTCCGCCAGCCAGGAACCCCAAATGCTAAGAGCAGCACATCAGATGATGGCTTCATCCCCAGTGACCACTGTAAAACTGACAGCCTCTAAATTACTGCCTGCAAAGCATATCGCCTGGCATCTGACAAAAGAATGAGGAGGGGAGGAAAAAAACCCTACAGGCTGTGGTAACATCATCCATTCCTCTGAGGGGATGGCACGTTGCAGCCTTGCGTTTCTTTAACCCAAGGAACCAAATGAAAAATATATGACAACATACAACCTGCAAACAGTTCCACATCTATTATACAACTGAAATCATAAGAAATGAGCTTGTTGAAATAACAAATGAACTCGCAATTGCTTTGCTTCACATAACTCCCATATGTTTTTAGGTATGTTTTGAAAGACAACTTTTTTAGATTAACAAATGCCACGTGATACACTGTTCCTGTCCACTGAGGACTAGGCCCAATCACAGCTAAAAGCTTTTGCCACTTAGAATATGAATGGAGAACATCATGGCACAAATGGAAAAAAATAAATGTTTATGCTTATGAAAATATGCAAATGTGCTGCCTGGTCTCCATAACGTCCTTGCCATGCTCATACAAGATTTGAATTTCTCACATGGGATTGAGTTTTACAGAGGAGAAGGCAGGTGGGGGAAGGAAGCTCATATAACTTCCATGGGGAAGGCAATGATTTTCCATACCTACTCTCCCAGACTCAAATAAAGTCAGATCTACCAATTGTTTTGCTGTCTGTNGGGTTGGAACTAGATGATCCTTGAGGTCCCTTCCAACCTTACCATTCTATGATTCTATAATACAGCCTGTTATTGAAAGCTCACAAGCTGAACATTGATGTTTGGGTATTGGAAAGGGACTTCTCACAAACAAAATAAGGATGCACTCATTTGCAGTGTTTCACCTTCGTTGTGGGTAATGTCAATTTTCTTTCAGCATGAGGAGGACTTGCATTTTGGTTTCTACACTGCATGAGCCAAAACAGAGCTGAACGAGCTAGAATGGAAACCCTTTCAAAAAGTGCTCCTGATGACATTTCAGCTATAAATTAGCTCTCATGTAAAGGTGACCCATTTCAAAGGAGTATGTAAACGCTTTCTTCTCTTGAAATTAGTGCCTCCAAACCTTTTAAGAGATTTGGCTGATAAGGGTGCTTCTTTATCACTTGTTCCCTTTATTGACAAATGTTCTGGAAGAGTTAAAGCAAAGGGACTGGACTGCCTCAGCAGAGTCACTGGTGTGAAAGAAGATTTTTAACTATTGGTCAACTCAGTACTCATTCAATTCATTTTTAATAGCTACCTGGAAGCTTACAACATGGGTGGTCTCCACGTAATTCTCCATACACTGCAAACCTCATCACCATAAATACCAATGCTACTTGAGCACAGAGGTTATGGACTTCCCACAGCCAGGAGAGTCCCTCCTTTGCTCTGACAGAAGCTTGCATTTAAGCCTCCTTAAACTCTGATTTGGGAGAAAAAGCAAGACCTTTAATGCTCAGACTTGTTAAGCCTTGCAGGACCACTAATTTCACTGACAGGGAATAAAACCAAGCAATGTAAACCAATCTAATTTCTAGGACTACAGACCTTCCTAGAGGTTAAAGACACTTAAGTAGTAATTATCAAACTAAGGAAATAATACCAACAAAGGCTTTGCTGAGTAGATTTTACAAGTGTCTTTTCTTAGGGGGTTATTTCATTTCTATGCCTGCTTACAGCAGGCAGCCTCATTTTAAAAGAGAGACACTGATTCTGTGAGGTATTTAATAGTGTAATGGTCTCCAATAATTAACAGGAACCCCCAATGTAAGCTTGAAAAGCAAAGTTAATAAAAGTGACACAGGCATGATAGAGGTAATGGGTGTGAGGGATGGAGACATTTATTTAAACATGCAGATCAAGTTTATTCATGACAATCACTCTTTCCTTATTAAATGTCACTGCCATGGATGACTGGTCTGATGTGTGTGATCCATTTGCAGCTCTGTGTGTTCATCATGCAGCATGCAAGCCTGCATGGGTACCCTTGGATTTTTGCTTTCCTTGTCATTACTGAATTGCATGGGCATAACAGTCTCTATGCATTTAGGAATAAAAAATCTGAAAATAGTCTTCACATTCTGCATGCAACATGTTGAGTAAACACTAAATGAGGGCTAGGGAATATTCTGCTTGGCCTGAGATGCAAGTTTGGTCTGGGAGACAGCTCACACCCTTGCTTACACCAAAAAAAGTCTTTGGTGTAGGAAAGTGTAAATAAAGAAATAGAGCAAAGGCAAAAGAAAAGCTACATGAATGGAGAAAGAATTCTTAGTATTTCTCATGCATTTGTTTCTATTTAAATTTTGATGATCTTTGAAAAACACTCTTTGAAATAGTATGGCTTTAAGATATTACTTTACTGCCAAGCCATCAGTACCTGCCATAACAGAGCAAAAATAGGAGCAGATTATATCAGATATGCTGTACTTCACAGAAATTGGAAAACACAAAGATTAAGTTCTACATTAGAATGATTTTCCACACTATATTTGTAGCATGTATAATACATTTCATTCCAAATGATGCAAGCTGGGGTTTCTTATGATCACTAAATACAATATTGCTCTGCAAATCTACTCAGTTACCAAAGTGCTTAAAAAATTTTGAGCTCTACATCATAGCCTCTTCTGTACTCATAACCAAGATTCAGTGGTATGTCATAGCATAAGTATGAATTTTTCAGCTAAGAGGACTGGAGAGAAAGAAGCAGCTAAAGGAAATAATGACCATGTCCAAACCATGAGCTTCTAAAAAGAACGACTCAACCCAAAACTCTGAGAGAAAAGTAGAGACAACTAAAGTTATATAACTTATCACTAGCACATCTCTAAAATCCTGTAAGTAGCAATCTGAGCCTTGGTAAACATCTAAAGAAACAGGCAATGTCTTTATGTTTAGACCACAACAATTATTAATAAATAAATGTCTTGTCTCTGTGGCAATAACCTCTGAGAAAAAAAACCCAGACGTGCCTCTAAAGCTTAACACTGAAAAGGCTTCAAATCTACTGAAACACATCAACTGTGATCTGGGGAGATCACTTTTGCCCTTTTATTATGGCCTTTTTTTTCAGCATTGAAGAAGTGAATGAAAGCCAGCTGAGGTTGCAGAAGGAGAAGGAGGTGGTTCAGAGAGACTCCCCACAGGAAACCAACCTGTTATGGAAAGAACTGAACTCCCAGTGGCTCACTGAGCAAGGGAGCAAACCAGGGACTGTAATTTTAAGGCTGATCCTATGTTATGTGTTGTTTTTTTTCCCCACTCGGGAAGCATCAACTATGACAAAAGCTGTACAATTGAGCAGCTGATCCCACAGCAGCAGGCCAGATCTGGAAATATTCTGCAAATGTTGGTGTGCAAATAGTGATAAATACTAAAAAATTATTTCTTGTTTTTTTTTTTAAATAGGGAAATGAGTGAAAGAGGTGACTGAAAGATTTCCTGTATTTCACATAATAATTAAATGGCCACGCAGAGCAAGAGGACAAGAAGGAATCTATTTGTAACCAAGGCTGATGCCCTGCAAGAGGTTCAGTGGTAAATTATCACTCTGCATATTGGGTACAAGCAGAAAGGAAATTATACACAGCAGAAGTGGTGGACGTTCGTGAACAAGTAGCAAATTATTTGATGCAAAAAAGGCACTACTGAAAATTGCCATGTTCTCCTCACTCTTTGATTCTTCTTTAAAGATTTCCTACCAGTTCTTAAAAGAGTTTGCAAATGACAAATTGGAATTTGCATTTCAGTTTAGTCATTTCTGAGGTTTGCTACTCCTTCACCCTTAATAGCCTCACAAAGCTGAAGTCACAAGCATTCAGAATGAAATCCCTTTGGGTCTCATCGTTGGAATCAAAGGAAAACAAATGTCCAGGGGAAAAGGTTATTCTGGAAATCAGGTCTGTTGAAAGGAGCTGACATATTGCACAGCAATGCAGCTTGATTGGTTGTAGCTGTCATTTTATTGTATCATATAAAGGCTTACAAAACTATATCTTAGCTTTGGCAGTCAAAACAAGACTTCTTAAAATAAATGGTCTTGAAAACCATTTGGCCAATTTATATGGCAATTAGGTAAGACTCTCTTTCACTGTGCCCTTCTTATTTTGCCAGTAAATAGAAGCTAGAATCATTTGGCTGAAGACTGATAACTAATTTCTGAAAGCTGAAGAATCAGAACATTATCCTTTCTCCCTGCTCAAAAATGGCTTATTTTTAATGACTGTGCTAGTTTTATTTCATAACATCTCTGCATGGACATTCTTGATGTATTTTTACATTTTTTCCCTTCAGAGAGAAGATCACCATTAATTTCAGTAAGCTGAGAAGCAATTCAGATGGATGGTTTGGTTACTCTCCAGTGACATCCACACACTTTATTACATAAGTAGTTTACTGCAGTGAAGTCATTATGTTGAGTCCAGCTACAGAATGGCTTCTGTTGGACTCCTCAACTACTGTTTAACCACTTTCCTCCAACCATGCAAGCACTGTTCCTTGCTATAGCACACCTTTACTTTTACCATTTGTTTTCAGCTGACATTTTTCTCAGCTGACTTTATTTTTTTCCCCTTGAATTTTAGCTAATATGCTGTAGATTATTACACAAGTGATTTATTGCAGGCACCTTACTGCATGAGGGGCAAAACTTGTTTAAAATAAATCCAAGGGCTACGCTAATCCCTTAGGGCAAAATGTACTTCTACTTAATTTCTCTACCATGTATTACACACCATATAATTGCTTAAAACAGAAGCTACACATACACATTTTGCTTGGCACCAAATATCTGGCTTTGGAGAGTACACTCAAGTTACATGTTGTGTTTTGCCACAAATCCGTTGCACCACCTAAAGCAATTCAAAGAGATCACTAATAGAAATATTTTGAACTACCTAAAATAAATCAGCAAGTAAGCAAACCACAGTGTTTTGCTAAAGGTTATATTAAAATAAGCCACAGTGTTGCTGAAGGATATTTTATATGTGCGTGGATCCAGCATTCCTCATGCCCTTTTTTCCAATGCACTAAATAAAATCATGAGGCAAATTTCAGAGATGGAAAATATCTGCTAGATCATTTAGACCATCCCAACGCCAGTTCAGGATTGTTTCCTTTATTTTCTAGTGTTTTGTCAAACCTACTTTTAAATATGCTGTATGTTCCAAGTAATGAGATTTCCACTACTTTCCCCTGGGAAATACATTTATATAACAACTTTCTTCCCCAAGGATCCCAAAGTGTTTTATAAAAATATACATACAAATCACTTCCCCACTGGAGTACAATCACTTATGAGGGATAGGGTGGCAGCCAGGAGGGAAATGATACATAGTGCACTGCAAATTTATAGCAGGAGGGTAATTCCTGCCCAAGGACAGAGGGGCAAAACCCTATACTTATGATGAATGCCAGGAACTCATAAATGTCCACAGATAGCAAATAGAAACATGGTTTCAACTTACAGATGCAGAAATGAGCTCAGCTATCTTAAAAGGCAAAGGTCACTTCATACAAAATTTGAACATAAGGACCCAAAGACCTGGAGTGACTTCAAAAGTAAATACCAACACACGAACTGCATTTCTGAAACGGTAGCTGACTTGAGGACTGTGCTCTAGATTGTCCCCAGATGTATACTGATGCTGATTTTAGAGACAGTCTGTCCTTAAATCCTTGGCCACCCCCAGCTAGCCCAAGCTCACTAGCTGCTCTTCCCTCTTATAAGTCCATAGGTGTAATTTATGGAGTGCTTGTTGTTGGTTGCCATCCATAAATGCAGTGGGGGGACTTGCTTCTACCTGTGGGCAGCCACAGAAGAAAGGAGGAACTGAAATCCAGAAGGAAGGGATGATGGCTTGGTGCTGGTGGATCCCTGTATTTGGGCCCAGGTGCTATTGACATGAATAAAACAGAGAATTATAAGGGCTAAGAAGCAAATAAAGCCAGAAAGAACACCATATTTGGAAGGTTAACAGTCTCCAAGTTCAAACCCCTTGGGTGGAGTTCAGGGATTTTCAGTGCAGATGGTTTGTAGGCAGAGATTGAGAGCAATGGCAGGGTCAAACCTCATTATCAGCATTGTTTTAGCAACCTTTGCTCATCTTAGGGGAAGAATGAGAGGATATGTGACAGGCTATGCTCTGAATCCTCCTCCTGTCTGGTTTTGGGAATTAAAATTGTTTTCAGAGCTCCAGTCTCCTTGCTCATTGCAGTGTTCAGCTAGGAACTACTCTTACATGTGGGACATAAGTAATATGTACAAGTGGTTAGAGTATCCTCCTCTCACTAGCAAGGTCAGACCTAGGTTCTTAGATTCTCTCCACCTGGAAGTACATAGAGCATTGTTAAAACTAGAGTAATACATTCTGAAATAAAGCCAGTTAGATAGATCTGGATCACAATCATTAAGTATATTTTTAGGATAGATGAACAAAGAAAGTATTTCCCACCTCACCTAAAAGAGGGCAATTTTCTGCCTTCTCCCAATGGGCAACTATATTGAGCCATTTAGTCTCAACCAAAGTTCTGCTACTACAAAGTCTTATTCCCTGCTCCATGCATTTATTATTAACCTGAAGACGTGTCTTGCCTGCTGTACATAAGCGCTCCCATTCGCCCAGGCTGCAGGACAACCTGTCAAGGCTAACCATGACATGACAAACCTACCAGCTCACCTTGCCTTCAGTAACCAAGAAACAGATGTTGTCACTCCTCTCCTTGTACTGATGAGCACATTACTTTTACTTAAAATGCAGAAACAAGGTCTTATCCTAGACAGACTTTCACAGCTGTGTGTTAATACTCCCCTGTTAAGGACTCACTGTCGCCAGTTGACTCTCCATTGAGCCTGCAGTTGCACAGACAGTGACAAGCCATTTGAATCACTGCTACCAAGAGTCTTTGTGCAGAGGTGAGCCTTTGATCCTTCCTGGTGTTGAGGAACATAGATGTGATTTCTGAGGGTTTTGCATAAGTTTCAAGCTTGTGAAATTATGGATACATAGAACAGTTCCTAAATGTCTACATTTCACGGTATCACAGTATAAGCAAGGTTGGAAGAGACCTCAAAGATCATCAGGTCCAACCCATTACCACAGACCTCGAGACTAGACCATGGCACCAAGTGCCACGTCCAAACGTGCCTTGAACACCTCCAGGGACGGTGACTCCACCACCTCCCTGGGCAGCCATTTGTTGCCAAGATGGCATAGATAGTGGGTGCATTAGCAATGCAAAGATGGAGACATGAGCCATTTTCCTGGGGATTAACTCAACTGTTCCAAAGCCTGCTCTAAACAACAAGCTCATATCGTCAGATAAAAATGAGCATGGAATATCACTGAAAAGCAAAACATGTTCCCACCCTCTCCAAAACTCAGTTATCACAACATGGTCCTGCATTCACACACAACAGTCTGTACATTCACAGCTTTGTCCACTTGATTTTACACACACACACACACAAGCAGATACAATGGTCACAGGACACCGACAGTGGCAATTCTGTATTGGAACAACTCAAGACAAGGTCTCAACCATTGTAAGCATATGGTGCATGCAGGTTTGAAACAGCAGGCGAAGCAGCAAGTGCTCTAACATCACACAGGAGTTCATTTTTCTGAAAACAATGGATTAGAACATTTTTAATCCTGTCAAGCAGTGATACCTACATATTAAACTCAGTTACAAAACCAACACCCAGGCAGACCTGTGGCTGCAGGAAAAGGTATAGGGCTTCAGTGGTTTTGAATGACAACAAAATGAGCGTTCAGGGTACTACTGACTTGTAAGCTATGACTGCTCTACTTAGGGTTTAGAAAATCTCCAATGTGATAGAGCCAAGCAATGCTATTTTCCACAGGAGGAGTCATGCAAATCCCCACACCCTCCAAATGTATTTATTTACATAGTTTTGGTTCCAAAGCTCCTCCATTGCGTGTATCCTGAGAAGCTGCCCAGGCTGGACAAGCAGATGTTATATTGACTTTGGAGCCTGACAGCCCATTTTCCAACCATTGCTGATAGTTAAATAAGCAGTTGGTGCCAAAGCAGCATATTTAACTTAAGAGTTGCCAGAAATCAGATACCCTCACCTTTTTTTTTTTCTGAAGGAGTATAAAGATTTGGAAACCAGAAGAAATATCACTGGCAGTAGACGATGATACACACACAAACTATGTGCTGTGCCTCCTGGTACACTGCTTGCCTATCGTGGTTATATACACCATTAAATTAAACAGAAGGGATGAAGCATGCTGTGCAGGATACTAGGCTGTACAAAGAGTTATAGGGTTCCAACTGTACACTTTCATATTCCATACTATCTCAATGATTTTTTTTTATATATATACATATATACACACACACACACACACACACACATGTTGGCAATTACATTACCCAAATGCAGAAAATCATGGCTCTGAGCTACAAAACAAAACCAAAAAAATCCCACCTCAAAATCCTCAAAATCTGCCAATCAGATCAGAAACAAACAAACAAAAAGCAACCAACCCATCCAACTGATGAAAACTTCTTTTATGATGCCTAATTTATAGGGATTCAATCTGCTTACATAAAGAGGAACATTTTCTAGATAAAATGCTTAGTGTCTAAGTGGAAATTAGTTCATTTTGGTTGGTGAAAACATGACCTCAGCAGTGAAAAGATGATTCACTTTTCAGTCAGCTTGGACTCCATTAGTGGTGGGCTGAGGGATGTTGAACTGTTCAACCAGCAGCGGGTCACATTCATTTATGCTATTTAGCGATTTCACAGCTGATGACTGCACGGAGGAGCTGTGAAGAGGCAGGAAATCTCTGCTACTCTACCAATATTTTGTCAGACAAGATCACCACTTTATATGTTTTTTAACCCCCATGGCCTCCCATACTACTTGAACATGAACAGCAAACTTCAATCCAGTGACTGCCAAATTAAACTGCAACTCCTTGCAAGCCTCTGTGAATAGCTTCTGTGAAGTGTAATGCTCATAAACACCTTCCTGCAATTCTGAGAGATCTCTTTAATAAATTAACAAAGCTGTCACAGAAGTATAAATGGGAAATCATTTTTTAAAATAGAACCATTTAAGATCACACAATTTCAGAAGCCTTTTGCAACATTTTAGAATTCCTTTAGGCCACTGCAGGTCTCCTTTACACTTGTGACGATGCCCCTTTCAATTTGCATTTAAAAGACAGTAAATTGCAGGGTTCATAAACATTTTTATAGTGATTTATTGAAGACTAGAATGTCACTCCTGTTCTTCACACTTTAGCAGTCCTGGGAATCGGCTGCAGGGCTGTATGTGTAATCTTGCTTTACTCATAAACTATACAAGAACGAGCCAGGTCTGAAACCCATTATTTATTTATTTTACTTGCTTAAAAGACATTTGTGGCACTATTTTACACCTATATTTATCTTTCAGTTATAAGATGACCCATTTTATTCAGCCTTCAAGTTATAACCAGGTTTCCACAATTTACAAAGTACTTGGTTTGCAAATTAGAACTGTTCAGAGACAGGATTGCATTATGCCAATGAACAAAGGATTCTTTCTCTTCTCATTTTAATAACACACACAAAATCCACAGACTATTGGATTTATTATCACCACTAGATAACTTTACCATACAGGAATGTACTCAGCTTTTTAAAAAAATTATTTTATTTTATGCAAAACCCAAACCACAGAAATGCACTGTAAAACTTCAGCTAGAGAATATTCTAAAGGTTCTGCTTCTTGAAAGACAAAAGCAGAGTAAACGTTCATGGCAATTGGGCCTTGACATCCTCCTTTGCAGGCAGCAAAGTCACAAAAGAAGGTAAACAGTGCCAAGAAGTGTTGTTTATAAGGGCAATGTGATCTTTCCTGCATCCCAGTGGAGCTTTACCAGGGGGAATCTAGAAACCTCCCTGCGCAAATAGTGTAGGGGAGAGAAAAAAAAAAGGAAAAAAAAAAAAAAAAAAAAAAAGCCTGCACCTCATTTGCCCTTCCAGTGACCAGGAGGGAGTATTTCTTTCTACTTTTTTCACATTACAATAATGGCTTCACAGCTCTTGAAAAGAGCGCTAGTGCAACAGCAAATGGTGCATGACACGCTGAAGCCCTGGTCTTTGTCGCAACAGCTCTGCTCCAAAGAAAGTCCTTCCTTGCCTTCTTTTCCTTGCCATTAACTGTGATGAAATGAGTTTTTCCCCCTTTTGATTCCACCCCCCGCTGTCTATTACAGTCTGACCTGATTGCACTTATGCACAGATTATTTCATAGAGACATCCTTTTATTCAGGTTTGCGAGTTCATGCCTGCAAGGTTATCTGTTCACAAAGCAACGCCTCATTCCTCCTATTCTTTTTTTTTTTTTTTTTTTTTTTTTTAAATCTGATCTCATTGATAAGAACAAGACCATTCCCATTGCATTTGTCAGATAAGTAGCTCCATGCCGGAGTAATAATTTTTTGTGACTATTGTCACGGCTCCAGTTAAAATACATCAACCGATAAAAATGCAAGGATTGTAAAAATAACCTTGCATCAAAAAGTGTTGGCCCTCTGTTTCTTTTTCTTTTTGCACTTGATGTCCTTTTCCTTAATCACAATTTATTACAGGCAGAGCATCTCTTTTTCACAAGAATTCTTTCTTGGAACTATTTAAAAAAATATATTCCTATTCCAGCGCTGCCATTGGTAGCACTGAACCGGAAAGGAAATAAATAAGTGGAAGATCGATGTGGCACTGATTGGTTGAATTGGGTTTTGATTAATTTTAATCAAGCGGTTCACTCAGTTCTGAGACGCGACCGTTGCCGGCAACAATAAACAGCTGAATCACGTCACCAGAACGCTCCGAGCAACACACGAGGAGGAAATGGGCAGAGCTGCGGCTTAGCATATGCGATCCAACGTTAATGAGACTTTGGGAGCACCAGGAAGATGATTACCTTCAACTTTGTTTGTGAGAGAAAGCTCTAGCCCAGCGCAGCCGAGCTAAGCCTGAAGGTGCAGCAGCAGCAAAGAGCAGGCAGGCGCTCGCACCCACCACGCACGCAGGGCAAAGCTGCGGACGGGGGAGCGGAAAAGCGCCAAGGGGAGCCTGGCTGTTTGCAGCACCTTCTCATGGAAAGCCACGAAGACACAAGTGCACTTTCTCTCCTGGAAAGCGGGGCAGCGTTTTATGTAAATATTAGCAAAAGGCAGACGCGAGCAGTACTGCTTCCCCCTTTCATCCCTTCCTCAGCCCCTGGCAGCCGCACAAAGGAGCCGGTGACGAACTGGAAGCCGGCGAAGGTCTGGCAGGCAGGGAGCTGCATGGAGCTGCATTGAGCAGCCCAGGGCCCTGTCTCGGTCTCAGTGCGAGGCCGCCGTACGCCCGGGCCTGCAGCTGATAAGGCTGTAATAGTCCTCCTTTGAGGGCCAGGGCTCCTGTGTGCTGATTACTCATTTATCACACCTGGCAGCCCTGCTGAACTATAATTACTCTTCTCTTATCCTGCTGCACTGTCATGTCCGAGAGGAGAAGAGAGGCAAAGGCTCCTGCTAATGACACATTACCCTCTTGACAAGCACTTGAAGGTTTTATTGTAAATATTCAAGATATAAAACATCTGAGATTCCCTTTTTAATTATAAAAAGCAATTTTCCGTGCTTCCCATTCGCCCCCTCCACTGGCACCAATAGTAAAGTTTAGGCGCTGTTATCCTCCGCTTCCCCCAAACAAACCCATTTTCCTTTGTGGCATTAACTCATTGCTAGGAGGTAACTCCAGTATCTCTGTGAAATTATCAAATGTAATGCCTGGAAAATGCGTCATTTGAACACACATCACTCTCCTACAAAAGTTAGATTTCTGCCCCAAAAGGAGGGAAAGATGTGCATTTATATTGAAAAATTAGGAAGGGGGGGAGGAGAGAAAATCAGGAGCAAATGGGCAGTGAGCGAGCCGTTCATTGGGTAACTCTCCCAGACGTCTCTTACTGAAAGAAAGGTCTTTCATAAGCTGAAAAGTAAAGATATAGGAGTAGTGATTGTAAATCCAGCCTTAATATTTGTGAGTCTCCGGAAGAAGGGTTACAAAGCCAAAGACTTATTGTCCTCCTTGCTCTCATGATCAATGGTCTGTTCTAGATGTTACAGAAGCTCTGAGATTCCCCAAAAGAGCAGGGGATCCTAAATACTGCTACAGCATGTGAAGGACTAAAAACCCGAAAGAATCCTTTAATCTGAGCTATACTCCAGCTCCTTAAATGACAATACTGAGCTCTATTTTCAAAGACGGGAGCGTATAGAGGCATGTTTCTTAGGCCATCCTGCAACCTGAGTCTCTTCCACTTAGTTTTTCCCTTTCCAAAAGAAGAGGTTAGAGTAAGGACACTGTGTGCCCTTCCGTCACATTCAGTAACAGTGGGGTAGGGGTACTAACCAAAACATTCCAGGAAAGGCTAGCAGCCAAATATCCAATAATATGTTTAAAAGTGCCAGAAAAAGCACAATCTAAATATATAAATTGACAGAGAAGAGCACCTTGGAATAAGAGCACTAACAGCACACCTAAACCTTGACAACTGCGCTTTCTTTGGTTCTCCAGTTTGCTGGTGGGTCTGAATCACTAGATCCCCATGCTTTGATTTCTGTATGTTAAGACCTGGTCTTAGATGTTCTCCTTGTGTGATTTTTATATCCACTGTTAACATATAGAATCATAGAATTGTTTTGGTTGGCCATAGACTCCAACTGTTAACCTATAGGGACTCAAGGTGCCACGTCTACACGTTTATATATGGCACATAATCCTACTGTCAGACTTGCTCCAAAGTGGCTGTGCAAGAGTACAAAGACACATTGTGAAAGAGACTCAGAAAAATGGAATTTTAAAATATTAAAATTAAAATTTGGTAGAAAAAATATCAGTGTTCAGATCCATATGAGGTTAGGGACGATTCAAGATTAGCTCTGAGTCTACAAGGTTTCCAGGAACTTTAAGTTCCAAGTCAGAAGGACAACATGAGAGCAGATCTTTAGAATAATTGCAGGTTTTCCATGTAGGAACCTAGGGTTTTAAATCTCAATGTGAACCAAAACATTAGTAGCTGACTCAAGCCCTTCAGATGTGGGGAACCTTCTACCACGATCTCCAGGAGAAATACATTGATACTTGGTTTCAGATGAAAGTATTAATTACTATTTAATGTGAATAGCTCTCTGTTACAGTATTTAAAATACGGTTATTTGATGACACAGCTGCATTTTAGCAGTTTGAAGTTGCAGTCTGTTCATTGCCTACATACTGGCATACACTGCTCTAGAAAACAAGTACAGCAGAATTCCTGGAAATCTTGGAACTCGCTTCACCTATACTTTTTTTGCCCAAGAAACTTGACAGTTGGGCTGGTTTCACTTACAGATGAAAAAACACAATATAGCAAAAAAAGCTGAAGGAAAAAAAAAGAGCATCCACAAGCATATCTATGGCACCAAACTACAGTGTACAACAAGGGGTCTGAAAGCATTTCAGAGGGACCTGACTGACGACAGAGTACTGTGCAAAGGGCATCCATGGTGATCATGTTTCAAACCTTTGCATTACACTTCTGAGTAGCTGCAGCCTGATTGGCTTATTTGCTTATTTTCCCTGAACTCTAAGAATTGCCCACAGTGGGAGGAAAGATTATGTGACAGATACAGAACCTGTCCATCAGAAATTGGTGCTTTAAGTTCTTGCCTAGTTTGCTTAACAAGTGTAATGGCTTTGATGGCCATCCTGACAAGACTAGACATGGGTTCCTTGTCAGGAGCAAAGTAACACATCGGTGATGGCTGGGAAGCAGTAGTACATTACATGCTGCTGTGGAAATTGCAAACATTTAATGAACATAAACGTCCTGCCAAATTGACAAGCACAAGGAAACAGCAGTAATAAAAGTCACTCAGACTCACACATAGCAACTCAAGGCTGCACTTGGAGCACGAACATGATTTAAAAGCGAATACAGCAGCTATTTTGTAACACATGGATTTGTATATGTGTAAAGTACTTTGAGGCAATTAAAGGTATTCGACGCTCTTGGAGGTGAATGAGTCAAATTAGTATTAGTCTGCAAATTACTGAAGTCCCAGATATCCCATCTCAGTACACTGTGGGTCCTCCTTTGGGGTGAAATAGTCATTAGCATTTCACGAGCTCTTAACAGAAGGAATTGCAGCAGTCAGGCTTAACATGACCATTTTCTCCATCTTTTCACAAGGATTTTAGGTTCCTAGACTGCAATATTAACAGTCTTGCTGAACCAGAATTATTCCACTTCTCTCGCTTTCTTCCTGCTTCTGTCAGAAAGCCACAGAGCATACAACTGCAGCGCACAGCTAACCATATAATTGATAACTCCCTAGTCTATTCACTGTGGGAATCTGTCAGTTAAAGTCTAAAGACACATACACGCGCGCACACTATGAAAATGAACTTACATAAGTCTTCCTGTGAACTGAATGCAGCCAACATTTTGATGTTTAATTGGCTGGGTCCGGTTTACTAGCGCACACATGTATTTCAGCAGCACCACACTGTACTCTGGCTCATTCTGACAGATCTATTTAGTCGAAAGAAGGTGCATTTTCCCAAGGTAATTGCCCAGAATCATGCTTCCAAAGTCAAACTGATTCAAACTTTGCTTATTTGCTCTTTGCAGACACGCAAGTAGGACTATTTGAAAGCAAATGAAAAATCCATAGATCAATGTACGCAGCCTTTCCTACGCAGTGCCACAGAGGGAGTCTATTTCAAATAGGGCTGGTTGTCAGTGGCAGTTACTGCCAGCATCTTTTCAAATATACATCTTTCAGAGTAATACAAGTCTTTGAGATAATGAAAGATTTGCAACTACTATATTATCCACCAAGAAGGAATACATATCCTTGAGTTGGGTATACTCCCACGCACAGAAGTGTTCTTGCTAAGTATGAGGAAAAAATAATTGACAGTTACTCAACTATTTGTGAATATTTTTTTCTTAGACTTATTCCTCTAATTAATAAGGAATGTCTGATAAAGTGAAATTTTTATTGGCTAGTTTCATGTGGGCTTAGTGACTGAATGTGAAAGCATTTGGAAATCATTTCCCCATACCTGACATGGAATACACAACCCCAAATGACTCATTTTATCCCTCTGTGGCTCCAAGTCAACAACTTAAAAAAGGCTTAGACTGTCTCATCACACATATGCCATGAAGACTTCAGGTTATGCTTGCATTTTACATGTCTACACAGCAGAATGGGTTATAGGTCTTTCTATTGCCAAAGCAAATATCTACTCAGAATTTCCTGAAGTTTGACATGAATTTCACCAATTCAAACAACCAAGATAACTCTGGCTTTCTTCTCTCCNCCCCAAGACTGCAAATAAATCAAACTATTTCCAGAGATACTGGTGTTTTCCAAGTTATGACTCAAAACCATTATGGCAAAGAGTTAACCCCAGATGGCTTTAGCACTTGAGTTAATCAAGAAAGGACATTGGCTTACGGAAAAAGAATCATCACAGCCTAAAATTTGGTTATGGAGTGAACTGAATGGAGAAGTTAAAGACTCCCAGTGTCCTTATTAGCACTGGCGAGCAAGAGTTTGCAGTCCTGTGTCACATTGTGTGTTGGCACCACGACATCCACAAGCATCTCCCTCCACCCCAGCCACTTAGATAAGGACAGCATCCCCCCTGTGCTGACAACACGTTTTATACCTGGCAATTTTTAGAGGTAGTAAAACTTGGACAGAGAACACTTTGAGCTGTGATGGGGAAAGAAAACACTCATAACCTCCTCTTCACCCTCTGGGCTACAATCCTTTATGGTTTCTTGGTTGTAGATGTTACTGTCAAATTTTCCTACTACACCCTATCAACCTCTGGACTTTCTTGTCTTTATTCATCCAGGATATAAAAAAGATGACACTGTGACACATCTGGAGCGAGAGCATCCTAACTATAAGGAAGGATCAGCTGTGTGCTCCTAGAATTAAAACACTTCTTCCTGACACCACTCCCAGAGTGTCCCTTCAAGCCCTTCATTTTCAAAGAAGATAATTATACAAAGGACCGAATGGCACTCACAGCTAGTGGCACAAACCTTCATGTCCTTGAACGTGATGCACTTCAGAACTGCAGGGACTGCTACAGTTCATGTAAACATAGGGTTATTTTTCCCATTTATTTCATTTTCTCTCTCTTCTGAAAATACAAGCTAATGGAAAAATATTTTTACAAGTTATTACTGAGCATTAATGATAAAACTAGTGAGCATTAGTTCCAGAAGGGCACATTT
>WBNM01009409.1:184663-199731 GCA_013399055.1 Ramphastos sulfuratus | reverse complement strand
GGTGCAACCAGTCACATCCTGGGGGTGCAAGCATCCTCATCCTGGGGGTGCAACCAGTCACATCCTGGGGGTGCAAGCATCCTCATCCTGGGGGTTCAACCAGTCACATCCTGGGGGTGCAAGCATCCTCATAATGGAGGCACAACCAGTCACATCCTGGGGTGCAAGCATCCTCATACTGGGGGCACAACCAGTCACGCCCTGGGGGTGCAACCATTCCTCATACTGGGGGCACAGCCAGTCACATCCTGGAGGTGCAAACAGTCCTTATATTGGGGCTACCACCAGTCCATATCCCAGCCCCCACTGGTTCCACCACCCCTGAGCCACACTGCTGGACCCCTCCCTGCCTACCTGTCCGGTAGGGGCGGGGAGGGGGGGGACCAGGACAGCACGTCCCCAGCCTCCTCCTTCTCCTCCTCCTCACCCACCATGTCAGTCCTGCAAACTGGGAGAGCTTTATGGCCACCAGCAGCCCCAAACCCATAAACTGGTGTGATAATGGGGCCAGAGGAGGGGTGGTAAAAGCCAATGATTTACAGGCTGGAGGGGGCTGCAGTGGGGGGCCCAGGTGGGACAAAAGAGACTTTTTCACCCCAGAGGGACACCCCTGGCCCCATTCCAGGGGATGCCAGCCCCTCCAGAGCTCCACGTGACATGGCCCACGAGTGGATCTGGATCCAGCTGCCGGCCCCCAGCCCCACTCTCACACAGCCCACGTAGCACTGGGTGTGCAGCCCACTTGTGTGCTCCACTGCGCACACAGCCCGCATGGGACTGACCCACACCTACCCCCAGCCCCACTGTGCACACCCCACGTGTGTCTAGGACCTCCATCCCCTCCACACAGACATCCCACTGGTGTCCAGGACCCGCATCTCCTCAGCAAAGACCCCACGTATGTCCAGGACCTCGATCCCCTCCACACAGACACCCCACCCACATCCAAGGCACCCACTCCCCTCAGCACACAGTCCCCCCATGTCCAGGACCCTTTGCTATGCACACCCCATGCGTGTCTGAGCCCCCCCATCCCCCAGCATCCCCCTGCACTCACAATCCATGCAGATCCATGCCCCCCATCTCCTCAGCACAGACCCCACGCATTTCCAGGACCCCCATTGCCACGCAGCCCAGCATCACCCCCCCCCCCCCCAGCCCCGGCAGGGCCCAGGGCCGCCCCCCCCCCCCCCCCCCCCCCCCCCCCCACCGCCCCGCGGCCCCCCCCCCCCCCCACCCCCTCAGCACCCCCCACACACGTGTTCAGGATGCACACCCCACATTCTCCAGCATCACCCCACACTCACAGCCTGTGCAGATCCACGGTCCCCCCATTCCCTTGCCCCAACTCGTGTCCAGGACCCCAACCTCCTCAGCAGCTACCCCAGGTGTGCCCAGGACCCCAGCCCCTCAGCACACACACCACACATGTCCAGGACCCACATCACCACCTTCCCCACATCACCACATCCCGTGCAGATCTACGGACCCCGAGCCCCTCGGCACACCTCACCCACGTCCAGGACCCCCACGCCCTCAACACAGACACCTGATAGGTGCCCAGGACCCCTGCCTCCCCACCTACCCCAGCATCACTCCACACTCACATCCCATGCGGATCCACCGAGCCCCATCCCCTCGGCACACATCCAGCGCATCTCCAGGACCCCGACCTCCTCAGCACACACCCCACACGTGTTCAGGACCCACATGCCCACCTACCCAAGCAGATCCCCATCCCGTGCAGATCCACGGACTCCCAGCCCCTCGGCACAGTTCCCCCCTCCCCCCGCCATCGCCCGTGTCCAGGACCCCCATCCCTACGTACCCCAGCGTCACTCCACTCTCCCAGCCCGTGCAGATCCAGGNCTCCCCCCCCCGGCTTCTGCTGCTCCCCTTCCCGGAGCTGCGGCTCTTAACGCGCGGCCCCAGTGGCGTCATCCACTGGAAATGGAATCGGCCCATTAGTGGTCCCCACAGAGCCACTGGGCATCCGCTCCCCAGATAATGACCACACCAGCACCACCACCACCAGCACCGGCACCGCCGGCAGCAGCCAGCAGCCACCATTGCAATATCCCCGGCAGCTTCCCAAGGCTTCTGCTGCTCTGCCCCGCACCCAGAGGGAGAGCACAGCCCGCAGACCCCGGCACCCACCAGGACATCGGGGGCAGCACAATGCTGGCTCTGGGATAGCCCACCCTGGAGCTTCATTACCCACCCCTAGACCATCAAACTCACAGGGGATAGCAAATCCTGGACCCATGCTACCCCCCCAGTCCATCGAACCCGCTGGGAATATCAAACTGCTGCTCCTGGGATAGCCCATCCTGGAGTGCCATGAACCCCCAGCACATCAAACCCACTGGGGGCAGCACATCCTGGACCCCCACTGCCCACCCATCCATCAAACCCACTGGGGATAGCACACTGCTACCCACCAGGACGAGTGGGCACTAACCTGAAGCCCACATCACCCCCAAGCTCATACTGGCCCCTGGATAGCCCACCCTGGAGTCCCTCCAGCCCATCAAACCCACTGGGGACAGCACACTGCTGGCCCTGGGACAGCCCACCCTGGACCTGCAGCACCCCCAGCCCATCAAACCCACTGGGGACAGCACACGGCTTGCCCTGGGACAGCCCACCCTGGACCTGCAGCACCCCCAGCCCATCAAACCCACTGGGGACAGCACACTGCTGGCCCTGGGACAGCCCACCCTGGACCCCCATCACCTTCCCAGGCCATCAAATCCCCTGGGACATGTCACTGCTGGTCCCAGTCGCAGAGTCCCACCAGTATCATCCAATGTTGGTGGCACAGGTTGGGATCAACTCAATCCACCACCATGGGCAGCACCAATGGTTTGGGTGCAAATAGATCAGTGCCAGCCCTCAGGCTCTGCCACCTTGGCTCCATCTGCAGATCACTCAGAAGTGACCTCCCTCCTGCCCACCTGCCTAGCTCACATCTTCCTGGGCATCTCAGGAGGCATCATGTAAGCTCAGACATCCACCCCAAAAGGTCTAACACCTGAATGAGCTCTTCTAACAGAAGCTCAGGGTGGAGGGGCTGGAAAATGCCTTTTCTGGTTCAAGATCCACAGACCCTGTCCACACACACCCCACAGAACCAAAAACCTCAAGGTCCAAACAGGACCTGGACCTCCCAGCCCAGACATTCCCTTCAGTCAATGCACAAGCAGCTTCTCGTGATGCTTCCTTGAAAGCAGCAACCACTGCTCAGGAGCATCAAGGGTCCTTGTGACACCCCCTGGACCCATTTCTAAACAAATTGGGCCTGGTCTGAACTCCCCAAAGCAGCAAAGCTTCTCCTTGCTGACACCCAACACTGGTTAAGGACCCCATCAGACCTCCACCCTCACTTTCTCCCTCTCAACCACTCCAGGTTAGTCACCCATTCTTTCAGTAAACATCATCACCTCAGAGAGGCCTGAGAACCTGTCTCCAAGACACAAAGCTGAAGCCATCAAGACTTCAACCATGCCAGAACCTGCGCCTCAGGGTGGGCAGTGGCCAGAGGCTTCACCACACGATGGACAATGCAGGATTTGGGGGTGTGCTAGCAGGCTGAGGAGAAGAGGAGGAGGTGACAATTCAGCTCTGCTGCTTGTTGCTCTAACAGAGGGGTATAAACCAGGATGATGCCACTGACCCCAGCAGCTCACTGCCAGGTGAAGCACTGCTGTCCTCCCCAGTGCCTGCTCTCCTCCCATGGTTCCTAATGGTTCCCCAAGCCCAGTTTTGGACATTCCTAGGCTAAGTGTTCCTCCATGAGATCCCACCAAAGTTCCTCCTGGAGGAGTTTCTCCAGCATCCGTCAGCCTCAAGACATGTCAGGCTGCATCTCCTTGGATTCCATCAGTCCCTCCTCTTCTCCCCACTGCTACCAACTCCAGCTTTAAAGGTGCAGAGGAGACCCAAGGTGCCCAATTCCCAGCCACCACCAGCCAGCTGCTTCCAAAAGCACGTGATGGACATTCATCCCTTTCTCCTACCCCCAAATCCATCATTCCCACCTGGAAGTGATGGTGATCCAGGCTTCCCAGCCCAGCATCCCACGCCGTGCTCAGCCAGCACTGCTTTATCCCTCACCCGCTCCAAGGGAGGGCCAAAAAGTCATGGACATGGAGACCCAGACAAGTGGGAGGGTGGGAAGCAGCCTCCTGGAGAGTTAGTGACCACAGCAGCTCCAATGAGGAGGAGGAGGAGGAAGAGGAGGAGGAGAAAGAGGAGGAGGACTGAGGAACCCCAAGGCATTTGCAAAGCAGCAAAGTTGCGAGCTGCTCCCAAGGGAAGGGTCTGGAATGGAGCCTCTGATGGGTTTTTGAGGGGATTAAGGGTCTGGAATGGAGCCTCTGATGAGTTTTTGAGGGGGTTAAGGGTCTGGAATGGAGCCTCTGATGGGTTTTTGAGGGGGTTAAGGGTCTGAAATGGAGCCTCCACAGGGTTTTGGGGGTTAGAATATCTTGGGTTGAGCCTCTGGTGCATTTTCAGAGATTTAAGGGTCTGGGGTGGAGCTTCCAGAGGGTTTTGAGGGGTATGAAACATCTGTGATGGAGTCTCCAGCAGGATTGGGGTGGGGGTTAAAGATCTGAGATAAAGCCTTTGATGAATTTTG
The DNA here is from genome assembly GCA_013399055.1 of Ramphastos sulfuratus. Lineage (NCBI taxonomy): Eukaryota > Metazoa > Chordata > Aves > Piciformes > Ramphastidae > Ramphastos > Ramphastos sulfuratus. The sequence continues at coordinate 195,089 of WBNM01009409.1, read as the reverse complement.
AGTAGGGGTTAAGAGTTTGGGATGTAGCTTCTGGCAGGTTTTAAGAAAGTTAAGGATCTAGGACAGACTCTGAGGGACATTTGTGAGAGTTAAGGGTCTGGGATGGAGCCTCCAATGCAGTTTTGGGGTATTTTTTTTTTAAGCTCATATTATGCCAAGCTTGGGCAGAGGAGCAAATTCATCTTCAGGTGAGGATGAGGCAAGAGAAAAAGAGGATGAAGAGAAGAAGGCACAAGGGGCTGATATCCTCTGACTTTTTAGATTCAAGGATTTGAAGATCAGAAACTTGTGTGATGTTCATCTAACCTGATGGGCTGCATTATGAAAAAAGCCACCTGAAGCCAGACACTGCCACTGGCTTTTTAGAAGCAACAGCAAGCCCTGAGGAAGGTATTAAATGTGGTTGTCCCAAGGTGGCAAGGAGGAGGCTGCAGCAGAAGAAGTGGCAGCACTGGTGGGAAGAAGACCTTTGTCCTCCCAGGTCATGTAGGTCCTTTGCCCAGTGAAGAGGAATAAGCAAAGAAAAGCAAAAACAACTCCACCTTTGCATCCCAAACGTGCAATGAGAAGTTGTGGAGGCTCCAAGCCTGCAGGTGTTCATAGCCGGGTTGGATGTGAAGCCTAGAGCAACCTGGTCAAGTAGGAGGAGTCCCTGCCCATGGCAAAGTAGTTGGAACTAAATGACCTTTAAGGTCCTTTCCAAACCAAACCAGTCTGTAGTTCTATGATTTCCCTGTTGGACCTTCCCTAGATCCTGGAAAGAAAATGCCCTACAGGGATCCTGATCTTGAGAAGCCTCCTGGCCATGTCATTGCAGAACTTCATGTGCAGTGGTGCAGCTTCATAGCTCAGCCCTGAGAACCAGTCCTGAGCTCCTCATTCAAATCCTGAGCTCCTCACACATCCAGGTCCTGAGCTCCTCATTCAAATCCTGAGCTCCTCACACATCCAGCTCCTGAGCTCCTCATTCAAACCTGAGCTCCTCACACATCCAGCTCCTGAGCTCCTCATTCAAACCTGAGCTCCTCACACATCCAGGTCCTGAGCTCCTCATTCAAACCTGAGCTCCTCACACATCCAGGTCCTGAGCTCCTCATTCAAACCTGAGCTCCTCACACATCCAGGTCCTGAGCTCCTCATTCAAACCTNGTCCTGAGCTCCTCATTCAAATCCTGAGCTCCTCACACATCCAGATCCTGAGCTCCAAGGTCAGCCAGATCCTGAGCTCCTCATACATCCAGATCCTGAGCTCCTCACACATCCAGGTCCTGAGCTCCTCACACATCCATGTCCTGAGCTCCTCATTCAAATCCTGAGCTCCTCACACATCCACGTCCTGAGCTCCTTATTCAAATCCTGAGCTCCTCACACACCCAGCTCCTGAGCTCCAAGCTCAGCCAGATCCTGAGCTTCTGGCTCAGGCAGGTGAGGTGAAGCCATTGACTGCAGCCTGAGGTCTCCTCTGAAGCTGGAGCCAGCCACGTCACACATCGATAACGAGCTCCGGATGCATCCCTTTAATGAGCTGAGCTCGTAGCAGGCTGTGGGAGCTTGCCAGGAGCTGCCCATTCTGTCAGGAGGAGTGGAGCCTGCTGGAGAAGTGTGAAGTGGGTCCTGCTGACTCATGGATGCAGATGGCTCCATCCCCACGACTCCACGCTGCCAATGGTGAGGCAGGAGGTGCCAGCACCCAGCACTGAGCTGGTACCTCAGGATGTGAACCCAGCTGGAGGGGGACCATCAGACCAGATGCTTTCATTATTTCCTCTGTGTCCTATGGTATTGGACAAAGCTGGATGCATCCCAGTGGGCTTCCTCTGCTTCCACAGCAGCTCTTCTGCAGAAAACATGGTTGTCCCCACAAGGCCCCCTCCCACAGAGAAGACAGAGTGGAGATGTGACTCAAGGAGCATGTGTGGACCCAAATGTGCAACAGAGATTCCAATCCTGAGCTCCTCCGAGCCTGAGCTGAAGGCTTCAGGAGCTGGAGGCTTCTCCTTCCCATTTGGAACAGGTTGGCTGTGGTGAGCCAAAGCTTGAGGTCTGTGTAGGGTGCCATGGGTGGGTGATGTGGATTTCTTCACCCAAACCCATTGGGGAACGAAGTACCAAAGGGTTTGCACCCTCCAGCCCCTGAAATATCCCCAGGAAGCTCAAGGAGCAGCCCATCCCTTCTGTCAGGCTTGACCCTGCACCCTCAGGACACAAGCTCTTCACCCAACTTGTGCTCCCAAGCCCTCAGAACTACCTCTCTCCCCATCTTCCATGCCCTATGCTCCCTGTTATGCTTCTCCACCACCTTGATCTACTCTAGCAGCAGTCACCACCCACAGCTTTAGGTCTTCTTCAGGTATCCCAGCCTGAGCTCCACCACATCTATCAGGTGAAGATGCCCAGATGCCCAGCTCTCCTCAGACCATGCACCACATGTTTCTCCCTCCCTCTCCTGCCAGCCCTAAGAAAAGGACCGAGACATTTTCTTTGCACTTTAACCATCACCCCAAGGCAGGGCTGAGATCCAACAGCCCCTCAACAACTCCTGCATCCCCAAAGAACCACTAAATTCTCATCTCTACATGAATGGGAGTCTATCAGTCTGGCCAAGGCCAGCTGGTCACTACTGGAGAGAGTTCAGTGGAGGGTCTAAAGATGCTGAAGGGCCTGAAGCATCTCTGTAAGGAGCAAAGGCTGGGGGCCCAGGGGCTGTTGAACCTGGAGGAGAGCAGCCTGAGAGAGGATCTGAGCAATGCTCAGCAAGAGCGAAAGGGTAGGGGGCAAGAGGATGGAGCCAGACTCTTCTCAGTGGGGCAGTGGGCACAAAGTGGAGGTTCCATCTGACCAGGAGGTTCCATCTGACCAGGAAGAGAAATTTCTGTAGTGTGAGGGTACTGGAGCCCTGGAGCAGGCTGCCCAGAGCGGTTGTGGAGCCTCCTTCTCTGGAGAGATTCCCAACCCAGTTGGACATTGTGATCCTGGGCAAGCTGCTGTGGCTGCTCCTGCTTTAGCAGTGAGGTTGGACTGGATGATCTCCAGAGGCCCCTTCCAACCCTCACCATGCTGGGATTCTATGATTCCACCTCTTGTTCCTCTTCAAGCCCATTTCCTTGACCTGAGCATCCTCCCTGCTTGCTCCCACCTTTCCCGCTCCACACCAAGCCTTTGCCACCCAGCAGATCTCATTCCCCAGGGATGGAGCTGGCAGTTGGGGTGGAAGCAGCTCCCTCAATCCCTTTGCCTTCAGCAGGTTGAGTTTCAATGTCACTTTAAGTCAGGGAGAGGAAGGTTGGGTATGGAATTGCCAAGCTGGTCACATGCTGCTGGGATTTGGCCGTAGCTAAGCAGCACCACCCCCACGGTGGCTTTTTTGGCTGGTGACTCCTCTGCTCAGCAGAGAAGCAGGAGAGGCACCAGAGAGGAGAAGAAGGAGAAAAAAAAAATCCCATCCTAATCATAACAATATTAAAAAATAATCAGACTGAGGAGAGTCCCTGTGAATGTCAGTTGCTCCTGGGCCATAGGGGTGACAACAATTTCCTCCCCCTCCAAACAGGGTGAGAGCCACTGGCAGAGGATCTCAGCAGGATCTGGTGGCAGGGCTATTTTCAGAGCTGACATCCTACCCACAGCTAAAAATAGCTGGGCCCCACCACGCAAAGCAGGGCTTCTGCTCTGCAGAACCTCAGCACACCTCAGACAGCCTCAGACCTTGCTGTCTCCCCATGATTTGCTCCCATCCCTTCCTTCTCCCCTTCTCCATCCCTCAGTTGTCCTCTCCTATCTGGTTTAAGGGAGATGTCACCATAGCTGGGAGCAGAGGGTCACCCCCAACCCAAAAGCAACATCCTGCCCACTGAGCCAGAGGCTTGGAGAGGCCAAGAAGGCATCACCAGGCTCAGACATTGCTTTCTTCCCACACTTTGCTCCCATCCACAATCCCTTCCTTTGCCCCTTCTCCATCCCTCAGGCATCCTCTCCTTTCTGGTTTCCTGGCCTGGGCCACCATGGCTGGGTCACATCCAGCCCAAAAGCAGCACCCTGCCCACTGAGGGGGTTGGAGAGGCCAAGAAGGCATCACCAAGATCAGACCTTGCTTTCTCCCCACGCTTCATTCCTTTCCTCACTCTGTTCCCATCCATCATCCCTTTCTTCCCCCTTCTCCGTTCCTCAGGTGCCCTCTCCCACCTGGTCTCCTGGCTTGCAGGGAGGTGTCACCATGTCTGGGAGCAAAGGGCTGGGTCACCTCCAACCCAAGGGCAGCACTCTGTCTGCTGAGCCAAGGTCTGGAAGAGGTCAAGAAGGCACCAGGGGCTTAAGATCCCTTGGCAGGGATCCTCAATGTGCCTCCAGAGCCCAGTTCTGCTATGTGAAGCGGCCAGAAGGAAGGAACTACTCACTGCACCCCAGGAAGGTGCACAATCAGGGCTGGAGCCAGGGCAGAGCCAGTCCAGCTGCAGCCCTGGGACATCACCTCCACAAAGTAGGTGCTTTGCTTTGGTGCCTGATGATGCTCAGAGGCTTTGGTGCCTGATGTTCATGTGTGGGGAACCCAGAACATGTCACCAGGATGAGCTTGAGAGTGTCACAGCACAAAGCTATCCCACCTGTAGAAGCCAGCTCCAGCACTTGGCAACAGTCACCTCTAAGAGGGCTCTCCTAGAATTATCGTGTAGCCTAAAAACTTCCTCAGCTGCCACCAGCCTCTTTCTCCTCCTTTTCTCCTTCTCCTTCCTCTCCTCTCCTCTCCCAATTCCCTCTCTTCATTAGCACCCTCACCTCCAGGTATTTATAGCTGGTCACCTCCCCCTGGCTTTTTTAGAGACAACCCAAATTTAACTCCTTCCCAAGCTCCTCCTGGCTCCAGCCCAGCCTGGCAGCCCCAAATCCCATGCTTTGGGATGTCCAAGCTCAGCAGAGACCTTCCCTGCTTGGTGCGTGCACTACTCCTGTCCCAGCCCCACATTTTCACCTCCCTCAGGTTCCATCAGCAGAGGCTGCAGCTGATCCAGGCTCTGCTGCTCTCAGGCTGAAGCAGAGGTTCATCAGGGATTCATTTTGGGTGGAAGAGACCTTGGAGGTCATCAGGTTCAACCCTCAACCCAGCACTGCCAGGTCAGCACTAAACTATGTCCCTCAGCACCACATCTCCACAGCTTTGAAACCCTTCCAGGGATGAGGACTCCACTACCAGCCTGGGCAGCCTGAGAAAGGGGAAAAAATTGTTCCTCATGTCCAACCTAAATCTCACAGCTGCCCCCAGCTGCCCAAACCAGAGGAGAATGGACCCATCCCTGCCAGCTGGGAGCATGCCTCACACCATATCCCAAGGTGCAGGGACAGAGAATCACACACAGAGTATGTTAGGAGTTGGAAGGGACCTCTGGAATTCATCCAGCCCAACACCCCCACCAAGGCAGGGTCACCTGGAGAAGGTCACACAGGAACATATCCAGGTGGGTCTGGAATCTTCCCAGAGACGGAGACATCACCTCTCTGGGCAGCCTGCTCCAGTGCCCCATCACCCTTAGATTAAAGAAGTTCCTCCTCAGGGATGCCAGGACAGCATGGGGGACATGCAGGATGATGGGGACTGGGCTCATGGGCTCATCCCAGTGCTCACCAGCAGTGCTGGGCTCCGCTTGACTTCTGCCTGCTCCCCTTGGAGCTCTGGCAGGCAGCCAGGCAGCCATTTCCTGGTAATCCAATAGCTGCAGCAGATGAGCTGCAAATGCATTTCCTGCCACCCTGCTCTCAAAGTTTCATTAATGGCAGGAGAGGATGTGCTGTTGGCTCGAGGTGCCCCTGGCTGGAGGGCAGCTGGGCACAGCCAGCGTGGCTGGAGGCCATGGAGATGGGAGTAAGGTCCTGCTGATGCTGTGGGGAGAGATGAAGCTGCATCCCTTCCAGTACAGGGAAACTGAGGCACGGGTGTTGGAATCATAGAATTGGTTGGGTTGGAAAAGATCTCTAAGATCATCAAGTCCAACCATCAGCCCAGCAACATCATGGCCATGTCACATCTCCAAGCTGGCTGAGGAGAGATGTCACCACCACCCAGGTCCCCACCAGCACTGGGTCTGGTTTGCTGGGAGAGAGAATCATGAAGGTTGGAAAAGACCTTTCAGATCACCAAGTCCAACCCCACCATGACCACTAAACCATGACCCAAAGTGCCATGTCCACACATTTCTTGACTAGCTCCCGGGCTGGTGACCCCACCACCTTCCTGGACAACCTAGTGCAGTGCCTGACCACCCTTGTGGATGCTTGTCCCCAGGTGCCATGTCCACACAGAAGTGCCTGGCATGGAAGTAAAACTGAGCAGCAGTCTCCCAGTTGCTTCTCCAGTGTGAAGAAATCATCACAGGTTGGGAAGGGTGGGAGCAAGCAGGGAGGATGCTCAGGTCAAGGAAATGGGCTTGAAGAGGAGCAAAAGATGGAATCACAGAATTACAGAATGATAGAGGATTGAAGGGACCTCTGGAGATCATCCAGTCCAACCCTCCCACTCAGGTAGGGTCCCCACAGCAGCTTGCCCAGGATCACAGTGTCCAGCTGGGCTTGGAAGCTCTCCAGAGGAGGAGACTCCACAACCTCTCTGGGCAGCCTGCTCCAGGGCTCCAGCACCCTCACAGCAAAGAATTTTCTCCTCCTGTGTAGGTGGAACCTCCTGGGTTCCACTTTGTGCCTGCTGTCCCCTGCCCAGCCATTTAACGCAGCCCTTCTCCCACTCAGCTCCGGCTCCCTGCGCCAAGGCAGAGCTCAGTTGGCCAGCCCCACCCCATGACCTCCTGTGGAAGGTGGGATGAATATTTGATAGCTCTAATGTGATCACACCCAATCGATACAGGCAGGAACATCTTCCCCACCCCCAGCTCCTCCATGCCTCAGCCCTTCCTCCCTCTCCCTCGCTCTCCTCCGTTCATTAATGCATCATCCTCCTCTTTACATTATTGATGAACTTCCTTCCTCTTCTTTTTTTTCTTCTTCTTCTTCTTTTTTTTTTTTTTCCTTTGATTTAGAAGAACTAAATTGAATAAAGCTGCTTAGCTGGAGACTTGAACCCTCCTGAAGGTATCTAAGCACTGTCAGGCCAGCCAAAAACCTTCCCTGACCTTCTCTCACCTCCTCATCTTCCTCCATTTAGCCACAGAGGTCCTGCCCCACAGTCATGCCCCTCTCCTGAAGGTATCTAAGCATCTTCAGGCCAGTCAAAAAACTTCCCTGACCTTCTCTCGCCTCCCCATTTTCCTCTGTTGAACCACAGAGTTTCTGCCCCACAACTATCAACCCCTTTCTGAAGGTATCTAAGCACTTTCATGCCAGCCAAAAACCTTCCCTGACCTTCTCTCACCTCCTCATCTTCCTCCATTTAGCCACAGAGGTCCTGCCCCACAGTCATCCCCGCCTCCTGAAGATATCTAAACAAGTTCAGGCCAGCCAAAAACCGTCCCCGCCCTTCTCTTACCTCCTCATCTTCCTCCATGTAGCCACAGAGGTCCTGCCCCACCGTCATGCCCCCCTCCTGAAGGTATCTAAACAACTTCAGGCCAGCCAAAAAACTCTTCTGACCTTCTGAAGGTATCCAAACATCTTCAGGCCAGTCAAAAACTTCCCTGACCTTCTCTTACCTCCTCATTTTCCTCTGTTGAGCCACAGAGTTTCTGCCCCACAGCCATCAACCCCCTCCTGAAGGTATTTAAGCACCTTCAGGAAGCTGAGCTCCTGAGCGCATGGGACAGAAAGAGTTACCCAGATCTGTGGCCAAGCATTGAAACAGGCTGCCCAGGGAGGTGGTGGAGTCACCATCCCTAGAGGTGTCCAAAAAGAGAGTGGACATGGCAGTTTGGGACACTGTTTAGTGGCCATGGTGCTGTTGGCTGACGGCTGGACTCCGTGAGGTCTTTTCCAACCTTCACAATTCTACCTCCCAGCAAGCCAGCCCCAGTGCTGGTGGGGATGTGGTGGGTGGTGACATCTCTCCACCCACCCCCCAACCCCTCCCCCCAGCTTGGAGACGTGACAGCAGCACCATCACACTGTGGTGCCACCACCCAACCTCAGCTCCCCTCATGCCTGGGGCTTGCTGAAGCAGTGAATCGATAGCGACTGTCTGCTGCTGGCCAGACTGGGCTGGAGGCAGGAGAAGCAGGGGCTGGGCTGGGGATGCAGAAGGAGCAGGAGGACCCCAGGGGCTTGGGGAAAGGCTGCAGAGCCACACAATGGGAGAAGGTTTGGATGGAGGAGACCTGCAAGCGTTTGTCCTTCATCTGGGGAGAGTCTGGGGGTGGAGCAGTCTGGAGGGGCTGAAGGTGGAGCCTCCACCCCCAGTAGAGAACCAGCTGCTGCAGACACAGGGGAACCAGCCCAGACTGGGCCTTAATGGGAATCACTTACTGACCCCACAGATCTGGGGTGGGGGGAGATGGGAAGGAGGAAGATAAGGAGATAGCTCCAATTAGCAGCACCAAGCCACACATTACCTTCTGGAGAGAGGACCTGGGCTAGCAGCCACACAGAGAAGGGACTGCTGAGCTGCATGGCACTGGGGGAAGGACCTGACCTTGAATGGGACCCTAAGTATCCCCATGTGCTCCACAAATGGGCTGCTGGGACCATGGAAGGGGCTGAAGATGAGCAGAGGTGGAATCCCAGAATCCCAGAACCCCAGATTCCCAGCACAGCTGGTGTTGGAAGAGACCTCTGGAGATCATCCAATCCAACCCCACTGCTAAAGAGGGGCACCCACAGCAGCTTGCCCAGGATCACAGTGGCCAGCTGGGGCTGGAATCTCTCCAGAGAAGGAGACTCCATAGCCAACACTCTCTTCAATAGTTCTCTGAACTGGAGAGCCCAGAACTGGACCCAGTGCTCCAGATGTGGCATCACCAGGTCACAGTAGAGGGGAAGGAGCTGCTGGGATATGAAGCCCAAAGCAAGAGGTTAGGGAGCCACCTGTGCTGCCCTGACTGGGAGAAGTTCAAGTCTCCAGCACGAGGACATCAGCAGGAGCTGGGGACACACTCTCCCTGTTTCCTGCTGTCCTCTCCTAAGAAGGGGATACCAAAGGATGCCTGAGGGCTCCTCCACTGCCGCTCCACTGGGAGCAAAAGCTCCATTTCCTACAGGGACAATCTCCTGGTACCTTCTTGCTTCAGCATTTCCCACCACGTCTCTCCCTGAAGCACCACCAAAACCTTCATTTACCTTACAAAGGTCACAGGAATCACCTCCTGAGCCCACCCAAATGTATCTCCCATCCCAGAGATCCTGGGGGACAAGGCAAGGGTCTCACCTACATTAGAGCCACCCCACTGTCCCTGGGCAGATGCTCTTCCCAGGAGAGCTTCAGAAGTTCCCTGAGCTGCCCACATTTGCCTTTCCCTTAAGTCATGTCCCTGCCCTCAACAGAGAGCAGGAGGACCACAGTGCCTCCAGCTCCTCCACCCACAGGACACACTCAGTACCCCTCAACTATTTGCCTCCCACAGGCTATGATGAGCACAAGGTCCAGCTTGGAGGTTGAAGAGATGTTCCAACCTAATGGAAAGCTGCAGGATGAGCTCCTGAGTGGTTGTTCAGCCCCACCAGCAACCCATTCATCCTCTGAGTCATGCAATGACCTTGGACACCTCTGTACGCCCAAAGCTGAGTGGGACCCACCTAGATGAAGAGGATAAAGGTCTGTGAGAAGAGCACAGCTCTCACCCCAGCCTAGATCTCTTAGAATCATAGAACTGGCTTGGCTGGAAAAGACCTTTAAGATCATTAAGTCCAACTTTCAACCCAACACCACTATGACCACTAAAACATGACCCCAAGTGCCATGCCCACAGGTTTCTTAGACACCTCCAGGGATGGTGACTCCAGCACCTCCCTGGGCAGCCTGTTCCAATGCCTGACTGCTCTTGTGGGTTCTTCCTCTCCATGGTTCCACAGCTGGGGATGAGCCATGGGCCCAGCTGCACCGCAGGGTGGAGGGAGCCTGTACTGTGGGGAGATGTTCATAGATTCACAGAATGGTTTGAGTTGGAAGGGACCCTAAAGCTCATCTAGTTGCAACCCCCCTGCCACAGGCAGGGACACCTTCCACTAGACCAGGTTGCTCAAGGCCTCATTCAGCCTGGCCTTGTTCTCCTTGTAGCCATCCCACCAAGAGGCCTGTCCATGGGGAAGCAGCTGGCAGCCTGCAGCCCCCCGGGCAGTGACGTCAGGGTGGAGGAAGTGAGGTCCTGCCCTTTCCCAGGCTCCCAGTGCCTCACACGCCAGTTCCCTACCAGTTTATCAGCCACTGGAGCACGACCAAGAGAACATCAGCCAGGAGAGAACAAACAAACATCCGAGTCTGGCCTTCCTTCCTTCCTTACAACAACCTCCCCCCTCTCCTCCTCCCAACCCCTTTCCCCCCGCCAAAAAAAAAAAAAAAAAA